>CAUYQG010146494.1:0-25928 GCA_963574415.1 Tarsius wallacei
TGATTTATTGTAGAGATGAGGTCTCGCTTGCCCAGGCGGGTCTCGAACCCGCGGGCTCAGGCAATCCACTCACCTCAGCCTCCCAAAGGCGCGGGATTACAGGCTGAGCCACCGAGCCCGGCTAGTTTTTTTTTTTTTTTAACCTTGATCTATCTAAAGCTGTTAGCTGGGCATTTAAATTTCCAGTTATGCTAGTGCTAGAGTCAACATCTTTTAAAAATTTACTTAGCTGCTTTATAAATGCTGGTGCTCCTTTGTTGTGTGCATATATGTTTAGGATGGACATTTCTTGTTGGTGGATTGAACCTTTTATCATCATACAGTGTTCTTTTGTATCTTTTTACATTTTTGATAGCCTAAAGGTTGTTTTGTCTGATATTACAATAGCAACTTCTGCCTTCTTTTGTGATCTGTTTACCTGAAAATTTGTTTCCCATCCTCTAAGTTTGAGTCTGTGGGTATTTTTTGGGGTGACTTGGGTTTCCTGGATGCAGCAAATTACTGGGTTTTAGGTTTTATCCAGTTTGCCATTCTATGTTGTTTCAGTGGTGCATTTAATCCATTCATATTCAGACTGATTATTGAAATGTGAGAGTTTTTCCCTACATAATGCTTTTATAAGACTATTTGTTTTCATTTAGCTTTTGTGTTCATAGATATGTGTGTTTCCATTTTTGTGGGTATGCTGTGTTCTACTGCTTCTGTGTTTGTTTGTGTTCTTGTGAAGTATATGATCTTTCTTTTTTTTCTTTTTTCTTCCATGCACAGCACCTTTTAAAGCATATCCAGTAGAGCTGGTCTCAAAGCAACATATTCTCTTAGAGATTGGATGTCTGGGAAGGATTTTAATTTTCCCTTGCTGATGAAGTTTTCCTTGACTGGGTAGGAAAATCTTGGTTGAAATTGTTTATCTTTGAGAACATTAAAGATTGGGGTCTACTTCCTTCTGGCCTATAGTGTTTCCACAGGTAAGTTTGCAGCAGTTCTGATTGTTCCCTTCCAGTATACTGTCTGACCCTTTTCCCTTGCTGCCTTTAGAATTTTTATTTTATATCTACTTTGTGTAGGTGAATTGCTATGTGTCTAGGAGTTGGTATTCTCATAAGATGTCCTGCAGGGGTTCTCTGGATCTCTTGTGCTTATATAGATGTCTCTCTGGATAGATGAGGGAAGTGTTCTTGAATGACCTCAAGGAATGCTTGTTCCAAGGTGTCTTCTGTTTCTCTTTTTATTTCAGGTATTCCAATCAGATGAAGGTTTGGTTTCTTGATAAAATCGCACATCTCTTGGAGAGTTTCCTCTTTCTTCTTAGTTTTTTTTCCTATATTTTTAATAAATTGGTTTAATTCCATATCTTGATCTTCCAGCTCTAAGATTCTGTCTTCTGCCTGGTCAATTCTGATTCCCATGCTTGTCAGTTTGTTATTTATTTCTTGGATGAAGTTCTTTATTTCTGTTATTTCTAAGTATGCTTTCTTCAGCTTTCTAGCTCCATTGTAATTTCATTTAGTTTTAGCCCTTGCATTTCTTGATTTTTATTCACTCTATCCAACAATTTTCTGATCTCCATAGCTACCCTCTGGGCACTGTTGTTCTGAGAGATAGCCATTGCTTATGCCACAGTAGTTGTTCTTTCTAACAGTGACTTTTTGCTGGGACTCTGACAATTGTCAGCAATTTTCATAAATTTTTCTTCATTTATAGCTGTTCTCTTATATTTCTCTTTAACTCTGTTGCTCAGTGGAAAATGAAGAATCTGTCACTTCTAATATTTGCTCTACCTTTTGTCCTTCCTTGAGCCAGGGCACCAGGTTTGTTCAATTATAAAGTAGGGCTGGTGGTGGGATGTTGTGCTATCTTTTTATAATTTTGAGCACTTGCTAGAGGGTGGGAGATTCAAGGTTTTTGAACCTATTGGCCAGTCATAATGTTTGCTATCTGGTGAATGAGCCAGCTGGAACTCACTCTTCATCTCTGCACAATATGACCTTACAGGGGGTATGCTTACATAACCTCTTAGTCTAAGACAGGGTATAAGAGGGAAAATAAAGAAAAAAAAGAGAAAGGATGAGAAAGAGAAAAAGAAGAAAGAAACATAAAAAAAGAAAAAACATAGAAGAAAGAAAGAGAAATAGAAAAAGTAAAAAAAAAAAGAGAGAAAACCAACCAACCAACAAAGCAGCCAAGCAAGAAAAATCAAACAATGGCTATCTCCCAGAACAACGGTGCCCAGAAAGTAGTTATGGAGATCAGAAAATTATTGGATAGAGTGAATAAAATTCAAGAAATGCAAGGGCTAAAACTAAATGAAATTACAATGGAGCTAGAAGGCTGAAGAAAGCATACTTAGAAATAACAGAAATAAAGAACTTCATCCAAGAAATAAATAACAAACTGACAAGCATGGGAAGCAGAATTGACCAAGCAGAAGACAAAATTTCAGAGTTGGAAGATCAAGATATGGAATTAAACCAATCTATTCAAAATATTAAAAAAAAAAAAAAACTTAAGAAGAAAGAGGAAACTCTCCAAGAGATGTGCAATTTTATCAAGAAACCAAACCTTCCTCTGATTAGAATACCTGAAATAAAAAGAGAAATGGAAAACACCTTGGAGCAAACATTCTTGACCCCCCCCCCAAAAAAAAGAGATAAGCAAAACAAAAACCAAAAACACTGATAAAGAGTTATCAGCTTTAGTATGTCTCTTTGGGGTGGGGAGGGGTCTCCTTCTTATGACAGGTTTTGTGACTGCAGGGCTGTTTCTAAAGGTTCCCATTCACTGTTGGAACTTAAGGTGTTAGAATATTCACCTCCTGCAGACTAGGACTGGTAGTTATCACACCTCTGTATGAGGGAAGGGGGCTGAAATAACTTGACACAGCTTCTCTCAAGTTCTTACCCCTTTACTTCCTCTCCCAGCTTTCTCACAACACCCAGGCCATTCAGTTCATGGCAGGGGAATTGGGGCCTCTTGTCTCTGTTCTGTCCTCCTGATCTCTTTCACTTGTTGCTAAGGGGAGGGAGCATCTGTTAGGTACTCACCAGCCTCCTTCTCAGGCAGTTCTGCTGTCTGCATCTATTGCCCAGCATCTGGCTCATGGTGGAGGGTGGATTATCTGTGGTTGCTCATCTGCCATTTCCCACCAGGGGTTGTGCACTGGGGGCAGTGTTCTCTGAAGTAGCAAAAAGCAGCTCCAATGCAACCCAGAGAAAGCACCTGGTCTCAAGATGCAGTTCTGCTCTTCCACAGAGGCTGCCCTGGAACACTTCTCTGACTAGTTGTTAGAGAGTCTGGTCAGTTTCTCTGCTGGCTGCTGTTCCTGTCACCAATAGGGTTGATAGCTCCAGCAGTTACCACTGGATCTTGAGACCCAGAGGTAAGGGTCTGGAGCCCAGTCTAATATCGGGGTGGCTTCTCCCTACTGTTTCCTTGAGACTCTGCCTCAGACTTGCTCACTACACTCCCTCTACGGCCTTCACTGTCAGCATTCAGCCTGGCGTTATGGTGTTGGGTTTGACAATCACTCCAGTTGTTCTTCCCAGGAATAGCTTTGCTGATTTTAGAAATGACACTCAGCTTCTGCACTCCAGGAACAATTAGGAACCATGTAGAGCAGCTGTGACACCATCGGCTTCACCAGGAGGACCCTGGCCACTTGCTTTCAAGTCCCCACTCAGTCAACCTCTCACGCCCACCTACACACAGAAACACATGCAGAATTGTCCATACAATCACTCACATGTATAGGGACTCGTGCAGTCTGACTGGTTACACCGCCATCTCAGCAATCAAAATTTATATCTTCACCAACAGTATGTGAAAGTACTTTAAAAATAATCTTTGAAATTTGAGTCACAAATGTGTTATTTTATTATAGTTTTATGTTCATGTTTGTAATTAATAAGCAACAAGGATTACAAATTTATATTTTATATGTTTACAGATTATATGATCCTAGAAGACTTTCTGATGGATTGTATCTAAAACTGCATGTGAGTTCTTATATGTCATTAAAATCTTGTTTAAGAGAGTATCATGTCCCATAATCATTCTAAATTTAAGTGCAAAAGTCTTTTCTGCCTTAAGTCACTTTCTTCCTGCAGCTTAAGATTTTCTAAGCTGTGATACTATGTAAGGTCTAAGCACAATCATCAGTAAGATCTCATGAACACATAAAACATTTCTCACTTAATGTTCTCTTTGTTAAACCAATATGCAATGTGTGTGTAAACATTGCAAGTTTTTACTTATAAATCACTGGTTAGTACAAGGGTCTGGGTTTAGAATCTGATGTAAATTTGGAGAAAACATTGTGCAAAAAAAGAGAAAAGGCTATTAGTCAGATAGACTTGGACTTAAACTCTATGCAATAAATAAAATTGGCCATTGGGTAAATCATATTTTTTTCTGAATCTTGATTCTCCTTCAATTAAAAAAATGCAAAAAAAAAAAAAACCCTCATATGTTCATGAGTAAATAAATAAAAGATCATAGAATACATTTAGAAAGTCATTAATATTAGTTATCTTATTAATTTTCACTAAATTGAGTCATTTAATACGTTATATTATATTTTAATTTAATTTATTTTTATTTTTCAGGAGAGTTCTTTCATTTTTTTTAAATTTTCCATTAATAGTGCCAGCATATTGTTTTTCTCTTTTTTTCCTCCCCATCAAATTGACTATTGGTTAAGTTCACTGACTCTTCTTTCTGCTGAATGTATATTGTTATGTTTTCATCTCAGATTGTATTTTTATTTGTATAATTTCTATATGGCTTTTTATTGCTTAGTGTTTTTTTAAAGATAAAATTCTTCATGAGCTCACTCATTGCGATGTTCAGTTTATTTAAGTTCTGTATCACATTTATAGTTGCTACTTTACATCCCCTGTCTGATATTTCCAAATGTTTGGGTCATTTTAAAGTCTGCTTTTATTGGCGATTATTTTATTTTCACCATTGCTTCCTTTATTTTCACAGATCTGTTAACCTTTTTTATTGCATAATAAATGTTGTTGAGGACATGTTATCATCTTCACATGAAGAGTTGGACTCTTATTGTGGTTGACAGTTAAATCACTATGTCAAACTTAATGGAAGTTTAATTTTATACCTTTCTAGGGCCAATACTGGCAAAGACTCAGATGTTTTATAAACTTATTTTCCTTTTTTGTTTTAGCATGTGTCAAACTCCAATTTATGCCTCCCTCCTAGTGGACAGAAACTGCAACCTTTATTCTGTGTCTTCAGACTTCTACTTGGTACTTTTTACTCTGGGTTCATGGGGTACCAACAACACAAACACAGTTTTGATGTTAGTCAACAATTTTATACCCAAAATTTGGTGCCTCTCCTCTGTGGCTTTTCCCCTAATTTCCAGCCTCATTAACATCCTTAAGCTGTGTTACCTAGCAGTTCAGACCTGTAAGACTATATATAGCATTCTTTTTGAGTTCCAGACCCTCAAGTGACCTTAACTGAGAAGTCCTCTAAACAAATGGAGAAATAACATAAACCTGATATCACTCAGTCAGTGTGGCTTCACTCTTTCAAAACCCAAATACCTAGTTTCTCCCCAGTGGCATTAAATAGTGATATTTTAAAAAACAATATTTTGAAAACTATGTTGTGTCCTGGGTCCCAGGAATCTCCATCTCCCACAGTTAGTCCCCTGTCCTTTCCATGGGAAGTGATGGGATGCAATAAAGGCTCAGAGAGACTGGTGGCTGGAGCTTATGAACTTCATATGTTGTTTGTTTGGCATGCATGATCACAGTATCACTGGCAAGCATTCATGAATAAAGAGCATTTTTGTTTTGTTCTGCAGTTTCGTCTCACACAATGCTTGCATGTTATTTAAACAATCACCATGTTAGTTAAACATTAATTTCATAGTAATAACTTAAAATTGTGGAGCAGATGCAGAAACAGTACATCAGAGATGTTTTCCTGCAAACTAAATCTATCTGTCTAGCTATCATCTATTATCTACTATATCAAGCTATTGGCATTTTAACATCAACAATTCAGAGAATAGTAATTGAGAATTAGAACTGCCATCTTGCAAACACAATCTAGAGTGTGTAGCTCATGTTTGAAAAACTATTTACCCGTGAAATCAAACTTTTATGGTGGCATATAAAAGAGTGACTACTTCTATGAAAATTCGTATTAACAAATTGACTATTTTGATTTCTAGCAATGCACTATTTTAATCTTATATTAACTTTGGAGGTGGGGGTGTGGGTGAGAACCACAGAGGGAATCATAGCCATGTGTTGCCCTACTGCCTAGCTCTGACCCTAGGTATGTTTAGTACAACCTCATGTTTATAGACATGATACTTCTTACTGCCTGGCATGAAGGCCACAGTTTTTGATCACTGAGTTTCATCTGGCTCAAGAAAATGTTTCTCTAAGAGTGTTGTACAGAATTTTGGGGTAGAAATTATAACTTCTCCAAATACTTTATTAGTTTGTATTGTTTTTCAGTTGAATTCATCAGATCCTGCTTTTAGTGAAACCATTGGATTCCATTATGATTTTGCTTGAATAGGCAGAAAAACAAATGCAAATAAACATGCAAATAAACATATTTTATCTTTTAACAGAGTAGAACTTTATTTCAACTTTGTTTATTTTTATGTCAGGTCCAAAGTCTGACATAATTTTACTAGTATTCTCTCTCTTTCTCTAATTTTAAGAAAACAAAGAGCGTTTAAAGTAACATTTGCGCACCAATATCATTAAGTGTCCTTGGAAAATTGTTTGTAAAACCACACATAACAAACCCTCAAAATAGTACTTCTTTATTAGGCGCAAAATGGAAACCTACTTCCTTAGTTAACAGAAGAGTTTACAGACGGAAATGTGATAACTGGCTTTTTCTTCATTCCTATCATAATAGAAGAAAGCACTTACAATTTGTAACCACATTACCTAAGTAAAAATGCAGAAAAAATCAGAATCTTCATGTGGTAACATTTTTCTTTAAATGTATGAAAAAGACCACTATTAAAGTAATCATTTTGCTTGATGGCAAAGTAAACTTGGACCATCTGAAGAGTGAGCTTCACTAACAAGAATCTTTCTTGAATAAAATGATAATTTTGTAGTTGTGTTTTTCATATCATTTTGTTAAGTGTCAAATACTGAATTGATTAACACATGATAATATATGAAAATCAGAGAAGCAACATGGATGTCATTTGTAAAGTTTTATAAAATTATCAGTCAACAAATTCAAGGTTTTGAGGTCTTACTCTTTTCACTTGGAATATGCAAGAAATGCTGGATTTTAAATTAAATTCTATGCTTAAACTGTGCTATCTGTTTGATGTCTTTTTTTCTCCCAGAATTCTCAAAAATATATAGCAATTATTGTAGCAATCCTGCTAGATATTTTTTATTCTGACAATCCAGTCTAATGATAGTAACATAGTAAACACACACACACACACACACACACACACATACACAAGAGTGAAAGGAGTGGGAAAGTAGACATATCTCCAGGAAAAGATAAACAGAGAAGTAATAACTCAGAAAAATCATAGGTAAAATTTATATTATTCTAAATAGACTATTTGAGCAGTTTTGAGGGAAAAAAATCCAGGAAAGGAACATCAAAAACTTAGAAAGAGTTGCTACAAATTAAGCATCCAATTGCCAGAATAAAGATATCACAGAAGTTTTGGAAAATAGAGTAGATAAAAATCTCACAATGTGGGATTAAAAAAGGAAGCAACAGAAAGGTGATAAGAATAAAAATAACACAGAAGAGGGAAAGAGACTGTCATGAGCTGAGTTGTGTCCTCTAAAAAGAATATGTGAAACACCTAACCCCACCAGCATCTTTGAACTTGACCTTATTTGGAAATAGGATCCTTGCAAGTTGGAATTACTTAAGATGAAGTCATACTGCAGTATGATGGGTTCCCAATCCAATATGACTGATATTCTTTTTTTTTTTTTTTGAGTTGGAGTCTCACTCCGTCACCCAGACTGGAGTGCAATGGCTGCACCCGGCTACTGCAGCCTTGAACTGCTGGGCTTGGGCGATCCTTCCACCTCAGCCTTCCGTGTAGCTGGAACTACAGGCGCGCGCTACCACGCCTGGCTAATTTTTTTGATTTATTGTAGAGATGAGGTCTCGCCAAGTTGCCCAGGCGGGTCTCAAACCCGCGGGTTCAGGCAATTCACTCACCTCGGCCTCCCAAAGCGCGGGACTGATATTCTTATGAGAAGAGGAGCAACACAGAGACAGAGACAGACAAATAAAAGAAGGCCGTGCAACAATGGAGTCTAGATTGTAGTGTCTACTAGCCAATTAACTCTGATGATTGCCAGCAAATGATAGTAGATGGAAGAAATTTATTGTCTAATAGTTCTGGAGGCTAGAAATCAGAAATAAATTTCTATTGTTTTCATCAACTCAGTTTGTGATATTCAGTTATAGCAACCCTGATAAACTAATACAGAATCAATCAAGAAAGTGCAACATCTGATTAACAAGACTTACAGAAAACAAAAGCATAGAAAATAAAGAAATTATGGAAAGCATGCAAATATTTGGATTGAAAGGCCTCTTTGAATACAATGGAAGTAAAAGAATTGTAATGTTTTTTCTTTAAAACTATAAAAATAAAGAAAAGATTTTTTAAACTTCGGAAAAAGAGAACTATGAATTCACAATCCAGATAGTTCTCTCTTATAGAAATGATAGGCTGAATGACACTGTACTTAAAAATTTCACACTGGATACTAGGAGTCAATAAAGCAAAATGTCATGGATAGTCTAGATTCTATTCCCTTTCAATTATAAACCAAGATTAAAGGAAGACTATAACTTCCTCATATATGCCAAGACTAGGAAAATATATTTCTTCATATATTCATAAGTAAGAAACCAACCAGTGACCAGGACAGCCCTTCTGGTATGCTCCTAAAGAGAGCAGACCAGGGAAATCCTGGGTGAGGCTTGGGGGAAACTAAGCAAGTAGCAAACCTCACACGTAGAACAAGGGTCTCAAGCAGAGTCTCTCAGGAAAGAACAAGACTCAGGAGATCCCAGCCCAGGTCACCAAGGAGGGCAATAACATTACCACCACATCAACAGGTTTTAGCTGAGTTAACATTTATTTATTTGTTTGTTTGTTTGTTTGTTTTTAATTTTAAAGATGTGGGGTACAATTCAGGGTTAGGTATACAAATGTTCATTATGCAGGTACCCTTGCTGATGAGGTGTGTCCCCCCCACCTCCGGCGGTTCCCCACTACAGCCAATCCCACCCCTGCCCTCCCCCTGGCAGTTTCCCACTACTGGCATTTCCTTTCTTACAGTATATCTATAGTTGTTCAGGGTCTGCTTATGAGTGAGAACATGTACTCCTCGGTTCTTTGTTTCTATGATTGATCACTGAGTATTATAGCCTCTAAGTTCATCCATGTTGCTGCAAAGTTCATAATTCCGTCCTTCTTTATGGCTGTGTAATATTCCATCATGCACCACATTTTTTAAATTGAGTTAAAATTTAAAATGCAAGATGCCTTGAACAGTGATAGATGCAAAGTAAATGCAATAAATGTGTCCGCACTGAGAAGATGACAAAGGATATGAAAAAAGCATACAAGTAAAGCATGTGATAAATTAAACCAATCATGTCTATATGTGGTAGATTGACGTAATATTGTTATCTAGAGGTATAAGACAAACAACAGAACAAAGAGCTAAAGTGTTAAAAATTACTATATCTAGGGAATAGGAAAGAGGGCAGAAATGGAGAGACATAATATTTGCTATTGAATGTATGAGCAGTCAACAGATACATGAAAAAAAAAAAAGCTCAGTCTCACTAGTCATCAAAGAAATCCAAATTAAAATTACAATGGTACCACCTAACTCCAGGCAGGATGGCCATATTCAATAACTCAAAAAACAACAGAGGCTGGAGAGGATGCAGTGAAAAGGGAACACTTCTACACTGTTGGCGGAAGTATAAACTAGTACAGCCTCTGTGGAAAATAGTATGGTGATTTCTAAAAGTTCTAAAAATCGACCTTTCATATGACCTGGCCATACCCCTACTGGGAATATATCCGGAAGAATTCAAATCACTCTTTAAAAAGATACCTGCACACATATGTTTATTGCAGCATTGTTTAGAGTAGCAAGAACGTGGAACCAACCATGCTACCCATCAAAAGAGGACTGGATAAAAAAAATGTACATATACACGATGGAATATTATGCAGCCATAAAGAAGAATAAAATCATGAATTTCACAGCAACCTGGATGGACTTAGAGTCTATAATACTAAGTGATCTTTCATAAAAACAAAGAACTGAGTATCACATGTTCTCATTCATTAGTGAACCTTGAATAATTATCATAATATTACAAGAGAATGATTGGCAGTAGTGGGAAACTGCCAGGAGGGGGAGCAGGGAAGCAGGATTGGCAGTAGTGGAAATCTGCCTGGGGAACTGGGGGTACACCTCATTAACAAGGGTGCCTGCATAATGAACATTTGTATACCTATCCTGAATTGTACCCTACATTCCTTCAAAATAAAAAAAATGCTATTGAAATCTTTTGTTACTTATTTTATTTATAAGCATGCATTATTTTGGTTAAATTTTAAGGCATGATATTTTAGTCAACTGAACTTTATACATCTAATTTCTAATAATAGATACAATAAACTCACATTGAAATATAAATTTCAAAATCAACTCTAGACTTCTCTCAAATAACAAAAACAGAGCTTCAAATATTTTTCAAAAATGTCCTCAAGACTTATGCAGGCATTTGACAATTAAATGACTTTGACTTCAGACAGATTTAGCAGAGACAAGCTAGCTGTTTGCAATAATCTTGGGCATATGACTGGACTATATTTTTCAACCTCCCTTGCCTTGAAGTGTGGCCATGTGAACAAATGAATATTGACAGAATTTATGTACTCACTCATCTCCTTAAATGATCAGATGTCTGTGCTCAGGGGAAACTTGGAAACCATGTTGAAAATTGTTGAAATTGTGATGAATCTCTGAATAAAGCTGTGGCAGATGTAGCAATGGACTCCTCAGATGCTCTTCAGGAAAGTACACCCTGCCCAGCTGGGAAGATTGTGGTTATCCGACAGATTCCCTAGCTGCGTCTTCCTCAGTTTCTAAGCCAAATTCATTTTCTTCTCGCAGTAGCCCTTGTTCATGGGGCCTTTGTAAGATAGTGACTAAGCAAGGTAGGGGTACACAGGTCTAGCTATTTCTATATGGTGCAGGTCACCTCCAATGGAAAATTGGCTTAATAGTTGCAAAGTAGTCAGTAAAGAACTGTTATCAGAAACTGAAACAACGTCTCCCCTGACTTTTTAGCTATGTAGACTTATAGGCTTTCCTTGTTAAATGGATACTTCAGATCTTTAATTATATGATATCTCAAAGAGACAACAAATAATTGTATTAAAGGAATGTGCATATATATGTATATATAGACACACATACACACACACACACACCCGTTGCCGCCAAGATATTTCAAAGTTCTATAAGAAATACTTGTATTCCTGGTCTGAGAAAAGTGTTTGTCTTGTTGGTATTTGAATATGTCTGTTTACACATATCTAGGACTTTTTGATGTAGCTATTAACGTTGATTATTTTTAGTATCTATATTTATGTGGCAAGGAGAACACTCTTCTGCAGTAGTATATTTTATATATTTTCTCACTCAATTTGTGCTGCTATAATAGAATACTTGAAATGAGGTAATTTATAAAGGATGGAAACTGAGAAGTTCAAGATCAAGTTTCCAGCATCTCTTGAGGAACTTCTTGCTGTTTCTTCACGTAGCAGAAATCAAAAGGGCAAAAAGATGAACAAACTTCCTTCCTCAGTTTCTCTTAAGGACATTAATTAGCACATGAGGGGAGAGCCCTCATAGCCTAAATGCTTCCCAAAATGGGCCACCTCCTAACACTGCTGCATTAAAGTTTGAGTCTCCAACACATGAATTTGGAACACATTCAGATCATAGCACATATATAGAGTCCTTGAACTGAATATGTATGATACATGTCTAGGCGTATGCTTTTAGTTCTAAATGGCACCAGAGAAAGAGCATCTAGACTGATATAACATAATATGTGCATAGAATTCCAAATTGCACACAATGAGATAAATAACAGATAAATTGCTTGTTTTGTTAAAAAATATAAAATATTTGGCATACTTATGATGTCAATACATTTTGTCAGAATTAGAAATAGAAAACTTTGACCTTATAATTAAATAATTGAACTCAGCTCTCTAACTGTCACAACATGTATTTATATTACCACATAATTAACTAGAGATTGTCTATGGTTTAACTATAACTTAGGCATAAGGTTAAAGCCTTAACAAATTGAAGTATTGCTATAGGCAATCACAGGTTACTCTGTAATTAAGATTTTGCATTAAATGGTGTGCTTTAAATTTCCACAACCGAAACCTTCTCATTTGATATCCTGATATGTTAGAATTTATTGTTTCAATAACAATTTTTGTATTAACTTTTTATAAAGCTGAAAACATAAGTAAAATATTTTAAGAGATCCTTTGAGGAGATTTGTGCTCAGTTATTCAATAAAGAATTCTGATTTCTTGAAAAAAATATGCCCGGAGAAAACAATTAGTGCTTATTTGTTAAGTCATACTGATAATGAGGTTTTGTTAGAATGAACATCATTAGTCATACTGAGAAGATTTTGTCACTGATGTTCTTGCTTATGATAATACTATGTCCCTACACAAAATATTTCAAATGGTACCTAAAATTCTTGTGGCAATGAAAACCACTTTTCTGACTCTAACTTTCTGGATCAAGTTGTGGCTAATCAGGTCTGACAGAGGTGTAGGGAGTTAAGGGGCATTGTCTGCCTTCAGAGTTGCAATACTGGGAAGAAACATGGAATATCTTCCCAGTTCTGGCACTTACTAAGTGGAAGATTGGGCAAGCCTCATCATTTGTCTAGGATTCAGTGTCCTCATTATTAAATGTGGGTCATGGGAGAGAAGGCAATACACATAACTCTAAGATTCTTTTCTTTCTTTTTTTTTAAACCTTTTTTTTATTTTAAAATTGTGGGGTGCAGTTAAGGGCAAGGTATACAGATATGCATTGTTCAGGCACCCTTGTTGATAAGGGGGGTGTTCCCCCACCCACAGACAGATATTGACTACCGTTAATCCCACCTCCCTTTCCCTCCCTGCCCCCGCCGCATAGTTTCCCGTCACTGTCAATCCTTTTCTTATAGTATTACGATAGATGTTCAAGGTCCACTTATGAGTGAGAACATGTGATACTCAGATCTTTATTTCTGTGAGAGATCACTCAGTATTATAAACTCTAGTTCCATACAGGTTGCTGCAAAATTCATGGTTTTGTTCCTATTTATGGCTGCATAGTATTCCATCGTGTATATGTACCACATTTTTTTAGTCCAGCCCTCTTTTGATGGACGGCATGGTTGATTCCAGGTTCTTGCTATTGTGAACAAGGCTGCGATAAAAATACGTATGCAGGTATCTTGTTTATAGAGTGATTTGAGTTCTTCAGGGTATATTCCCAGTAGGGGGATTGTGGTGTCATTGGAGGTCAATATTTAGAGTTTTAGGAATTGCCAGACTGCTTTCCACAGAGGTTGCACTAATTTACACTCCCACCAACAGTGTAGAAGTGTTCCCTTTTCACCACATCCTCTCCAGCATCTGTTATTTTTTGAGTTATTGGTAATGGCCACCAGACTGGAGTTAGGTGGTATCTCAGTGTAGTTTCAATTTGCATCTCCTTGATGATTAGTGAGGTTGAAAAGTTCTTCATGTGTCTGTTGGCCACTCATATATCCTCTTTTGAGAAGTGTCTCTTCATATCTTTTGCCCACATTATAATGGGGTTGTTTGTTTTTTTCTTTTCAGCACGTTTGAATTCCTTGTATATGCAAGATGTTAGGCCTTTGTTAGACATGGAGTTGGCAAATAATTTTTCCCAGTCTGTGGGCTGTTTCCCTGCTCTCTTAATGGTTTCTTTGGCTTTGCAGAAGCTTGTCACTTTAATGAGGTCCCACTTATCTATCTTATCTCTTATGGCCTGCCCGTTTTGGGTTTTGTTCAGGAATTGGAAGCCAGTTCCAATTCCCATAAGGGTGTGTACTGCATTTTCCAAGGTTCTGAAGGTTTGAGGTTTTACATTTAGGTCTCTGATCCATTTAGAGTTAATTTTTGTGTATGGGGATAGATAGGGGTCCTGCTTCAGTCTTCTGCATGTGGTCAGCCAGTTTTCCCAGCACCATTTACTGAATAGGTTCTCCTCTCCCCAGTGGTAGGTAGTGGAAGCTTTGTCGAAGTTGAGTTGGTTGAGAAATTGAGGTTTTGCTTCTGGAATCTCAATTCTATTCTATTGGTCTATATGCCTGTCCTGTACCAATACCAAGCTGTTTTGATTATTGTAACTTTCTAGTAAAGTTTGAAGTCTGGTAATGTGATACCTCCTGCTTTTTTTTTTTTTTTTTGCTGAGGATTGTTCTGGCTATTCTTGGTCGTTTGTGTTTCCATATGAATTCTGTATTGTTTTTTCTAGGTCTGAGAAGAATGTTGCTGGTAATTTGATGAGTATTGCATTAAACCTGTAGATTGCCTTAGGTAAGGTAGACATCTTGACAATGTTGTTTCTTCCAATTCATGAGCATGGGACATTTTTCCACTTGTTTGTTTCATCTTTGATTTCTTTGAGCAGTGTTTTGTAGTTTTCGTTGTAAAGGTCTTTCACGTCTCTGGTTAGGAAGATGCCAAGGTATCATTTTTTTTGTGACTATTGTGAATGGGATTGTGCTTTTTATTTGGATTTCTGTTTGTTTATTATTGGTGTAAAGAAATGCAATTGTCTTTTGCACATTTATTTTATACCCTGTGACTATACCAAAGTCCTTTATCAGTGCAAGGAGGCTTTGACAGATTCTCTTGGATTTTCAAGGTACACAATCATATCTTCTGCAAAGAGAGATAACTTGACTTCCACTTTTCCTATTTGGATACCCCTGATCGCCTTCTCTTTTCTGATTGCTCTAGCCAAGACTTCCAATACTATATTGAACAGGAGGGGGGAGAGTGGGCATCCTTGTCTTATTCCAGTTTTCAGGGGAAATGCTTCCAATTTTTGTCTGTTTAGGAGTATGCCAGCTGTGGGTTTCCGGTAGATGGCTTTTACTATTTTGAGGTAGGTTCCATGTATGACTAGATGTTCAGGGGATTTTATCAAGAAGTGGTGCTTGATTTTATCAAAAGCTTTTTCTGCATCTAATGATATAATCATGTGGTTTTTGTTCTGACATCTGTTGATGTATTTAATTACATTTATTGTCTTGCAAATGTTGAGCCAGTCTTGCGTCCCAGGGCTGAAGACTATTTGGTCATGATGGATGACTTTTGAGATGTGTTGTTGAATCCAGTTTGCTAGGATCTTGTTGAGAATTTTGTCATCTATGTTCATCAAAGATATTGGCCTTTAGTTCTCTTTCTTTGTTGGGTCTTTCTCTGACTGGGGTATATATACAGTGTGATGTCAGCTTCGCAAAATGATTTGCGGATAATTCTGTCTTTCTTAATTGTCTGGAATACTTTCAATAGGATTGGTATTAGCTGTGGGGTATTTGTAAAATCAAATCTATTTTAATTAATTTGAAGAGTCAGAATCAGAATTCCTTTTTTTTTTTTTTCCGTAATACACTGTTGTGAGACTGGACCACAAGGAGCCCCACTTATATTCTAATAGCATAATTATGCAAAGATTGGGCAGCAGCCAGTGGAATTATGAATAATTTTCTATAAATTGGTGTGCCAATAGCAGAGTTCTTTTTGGATATGAAGAATGAACTCTGGACATGACTGGAAGGAGAGAGCAAAAGAAATAGCCAATTCTTCTGCATAAGGATGTTATCGGCACATGACTTTTGAGAGAGTATTCCAAGAGATTAGGGATCCAGGGAGAGGGGGAGAGGGCCAGACAATATGATGAGAGATGTAGGACTTCAAGACAAAATACAGCCATTGAGAAATTTCAGTAGCAAAGACGGCTTTGCAATTTTTAAGAACAGAGATGTGTAATATTTGAGTTAGGACTGTGCTCTCTTCTGTATGCTGTAATGAAATTGAGATCTAAACTCTGACCTTTTTTCTTTACCTTGCGTAATTCCTAACTAAAGTGTCCAGGGAGACATACCTTTTTTTTTTTTTTTGTTAACCCTCCCTATAAAATGTGGTTTACTTTCCAACTTGGCTCTGGCATAGCATCACACAACAGATAAAGAAGAAAAATCAAAGCATTTTATAACTCTGTAAAACTGTCTCTTGGGGACTCCTAGTCTTTGGGCACCTCTTGAGACATTTACCCCCTTGTCTCTTTGAAGTATGCCACTTATGAGGTTTCATTTACATATCAAGAAACTTGACTCCTTCATCATTCCTCAAGCCACCCATTTCCTTTACTGCTGTCAAAATTCCTTAGATAACTCTTGCTACTAATTGCCAGTTGAGAAATCTTTGAATTTACTTATAACCTGCAAGTCTCTGGAGATAGTCTGCTTTCCTTAGCCAAATCAATATAAATTTCTCAGGTACTGATTTATCGATTCCTTGTAGCTTCTGTCCTAAAATGTAGGTGACCAAGCTACAATTCAGCTACCCTGGGCACACATTCTCAGTACCTCTTGGGAATGGGTTTCACAGGCCTAGGTCACTCACATTCAGAATAACCCATCTTAAAAACTTTAGAGTTTGGAATCCTTTGCCAACAAAATTCTTTTTTGTCATCTCCAGCACTGCCCTGTGGGAGTCATAATTTGAAGACATGTGGGTCCATGTAGGACAGAGAAAATAATAGGACGCTAGCATGGATGAAGCTGAGACTTTTGAAGGACCTCCAAATAAGAATAAGTAGTAATCATGAGACTATAAGTCCCTAAAAATTTGTAGAAGTCTTTAGAGGACCATTATGAGTTGGGGCTGTGGATTTTGGAGGTGTGACTCTATAAAAGTGGAAACAGACACGTAGATTATGAGAATAACAACTTTTCTTCCTTCATCATATTATTATGGTTGTTTCTTTAGTTTGCTTTCATTATTTGACTGACGTGAAAATCCTCCACTATCAGCTACTCAAGAAAGATTGTGCAAAGGTACCCTTTTAATCTAGAATGAAGGGATAATTGAATTCAAACAAAAAAAATCTTTGTTATACTTCTAATAGCAAAACTGGCAAAATTATGAGACATCTAATTTTATGGGTCTAGATGGGCTCCCAGGGAAACCCAAGACTAAATACCTTGAACAATTTGTTAAGGGTTCTGCAATCTAAGAGGCCCTAGGTCAGTGCAGCTGCAGGCAATTTGCAGGAGACTGGCAGTGTGGTGTGTGGGCCCCCGAGGCACTGAATGCTAATTTGAGACTATCCCCTCCAAAAGCTTTTGCCATTCATCATTTTCACATCCAGATGGCTCCCATTGTCTTTCTATTCCTCTTTTTGTGCAAAGTGGCTGCTCTTAAATCATGGTATATTAGCGTTGGAAGCAATTTTATTACTCATCTAGTAGTCCAATTACCACTCTTTATAGAGGAGGAAACGGAAACCCAAAGAGGGGAAATATCATGGTCAAAACTATCCAGTTACTTTGTGTCACAGCTGAGAGAAGAACATTTTTATTTCTTGGATCTCAGCCCGGGGCTCATTCCAGTTTACCAGAATCTGATAATTTGGGGGAAATGTAGCACAGAATGGAGTCAGAGGATCACAAATTCAAATCTCATCTCTGTTATTTAATAGCTAGGAGATCTTGGGCAGTTAATCACCAGTTTTCTCATTTGTAAAATGGGGATGATAATGGAACCTCTATCACAGGCTGTCATGATGATAAATTGATACTGGTATTTAAAGTGCTTACAGTTGTGTCTGGTACATAGTTCGTGCTCAGTGAATTAGCTTTTATCATTATGAGCTCCAAATGTTTTCACATTAAAACATGAAGAATGGGTTCTCTTTGGGGGAAGGACCAAATGAGTCAATATTTTGTTCATGAGCATCTGCATAGACATATTTTTGACACTATATATGCTAATGGTATAATAATTTAGTCCAGTAATCAACACTTTCCAGCCCGATGGTTGTAAATATCTTTCTATAGGACACATTTTCTCAGACAGTAGGGACAATGAAAAAAATATAAATTTTATATATAAAATATATATCATAAACTCCTGGCCTCAAGGGATCTTCCCATCTTGGCCTCCCAAAGTGCTGGGATTACAGGCATCAGCCACAAGTGTCTGGCCTGAAAATTTTTAAGTTCTTAAATACTTTGCTCCCTGTTGGCATCTGGCACACATTTATTGGCAATGGTGATCAGTGTACCCTATCACCAATTGGGGTACCAAATATAAATAAAGGAGACTTTTTAAATTTATGATACTGTGTATATTTAAGGAGCAATTTGATTTTTCAAGATTTTAAAATTGATTTCAAAATAAAACAACACTCAATGTTTCTGCAACTTCATTGGATAGTTGGTATATGTATAAGCATTCTAATTTTCAGATGCACAGTTAATGCACTGAGAAATCTAAAAAAAGAGGAAGTGATATTAAGGAATTTATAGTTTTTCCTCAAATTAATGTATTAATTGTCATTCGAAGCCAAAAACTTGAAATCTTGGAGGTGATCAGGATCTAGAAGATACAAAAAAAAAAAAAAAATACACTTTGGAAAAAATCAGTCAAAATACAGTGATCTTAGAGATACAGACATTTTGACTATAAGGTGTCTCTTCCATGAAATTATAACCTATTTACCATTAATACAGAAGTTCAGTTTTTATGACAACAGAAGTCTAAGGCAATGTTCTCCACAGACAAATTGTAGAGGAATTACATGAAGAAGAAATTTTTAAGATGTAAATTCCTTGGTTCTTCCTTAGATACTCTAGTTCAGATGACCCAGGGTGGGGCTCAGAACTCTTCTTGCTAAAAATATCTCCACATGATCCTTTGGAACTCTAAAATTTGAAAATCACTGGCCTAAGGGAAGTCATAGTTTGGTACTTTGTTGCTTCAAACAAAAAAATGCCATGACTTAAGAAAACCTAACATATAAAAATCCTAGATAATAATTATAGGCATTATTTAAGGATTTCTTGTTTTATAAGAAGATTAATGTGATTTAAAAATAGTGATTTTTATGCATTTGTAGTGATACTTTTTATCAAGTTCATATTTGATTAATTCCTCAAAATAAAACACACCCAAACAAAAATATTAAACTTTAAAACCCACCTCTGACCTTACCTATAATGTCTTTTTCTTCTGAATTCAGATGGCCCTCAGTATTTAGGTGTTTATCATATATTGCTTTGTAACACAAGGCATTTTCACATGTCTAGAGTTTGTCTTCTTCACAATATTTTGAGCACTTTTAAGAAAAGGGCTGTAAGTACATTTGCTTGTATTTCCTGTATTTTTTCTTTCTCCTTTCCTTCTTTTGTTTGGTCCACCTTTATTCATTTATTCATCAAAGATTTATCAGATGTCTGCAGTAAATCAGGTTCTGTGATAATTTCTGGGGAATAAAAATAATGAATAATCACAGAATCTGGCCATTAGCAAAAAACATTATGAAATGAATGAATGGATGAAAAGAACATATCTGTTCTAAAACACATATTCTAGGGGATAGATATAGATATAGACATAGAAACTTTTGTGTATTAGTTTTCTTTGCTGTAACGAGGTACTGCAAACTGGGTGACTTAGCCAACAGTGAACTCTTATCTTGCAGTTTTGAAGACTAGAAGTCTGAGACCAAGGTTTTGTCAGGGTTGGTGCCTTCTGAGGACTCAGGCAGAATCTGTCCTATTCTTGTTTCCTAGTTGCTTGGGGTTTGCTGGCAATCTTTAAAGTTATTTGGGTTGTGGAAGCAGCACCTGTATTTCAGACTTCAACTTCACATGATGTTCTCCCCTTGTCTATGTCTCTGTTCAAATGTCCACTTTTCAAGGAAAACTGGTAATATCATTAGGACCCACCCCAATGACTTGATCTTAACTAATTTCCAATAAGGTCACATTCAAAGGGACTGGGGGTTAGAACTTCAATATTTTTGTTTCTTTTTCCCCAGTGGGGTGGGGACACAAATCAACCCATAACACTTTGTAATAAAGTTATCTTTAGTGTAATGAAAAGGGAATGGATTTACAGAAGCAAATGATACATTTTACCTGTTGAAGGTCAAACAGTCTTTTTAGGTATGGGGAAGCTTGACACAGGGCTTTGATGTAGTAGGTGCTCAACACATGTAATTAACTGCAGTTTTTAGTCGATCTGGTATTTATAATGAATTTTTCTTCAAAACTACTTGTACCAAGAACATTTCTTAGAGAAGGCAAGCTTTATCATTTCAATATTTATCCCTGTGTTCAGTTTCATGGCAAAGCTATGATCAAGATAGTAAGATTGGTGTTGTTTGTAAGAAAGATTGACTTTGCAAAAGTCCTGCTTGTTTCAACATTTAACTAAAATTATATCCTCCTTTAATTTCCAAAGATTTAGAGGCTCTACTAATTTTTTTTGAGTATCTCAGGTTTATCAGTCTAAGCTTTTGTTTTTTTTTTAAAGGACAACGTCTGGTTGTAGCAAAATATTGAACTAGGCTACAGGTCAGGAAGATGCACTCAAATTCCCAAGTCACTTTTCCTCTGCCTTAGTCCATTTGGGCTGCTATAACAAAATATCATAGAGTAGGGCTTATAAACAACAGAAACATATTTCACACAATTCTGGTGATTGGGAATTTCAAGATCAAGAGGTCAGCAGACCTGGTGTCTGGTGAGGACCTTCTTCCTTATAGAGGACTATCCTTTCACAGTAATCTCACATGGTGGAAGGAATGTGGAATATCTCTATGGTCTCTTCTATAAGGGCACTAATCCCATTCATGAGTATTTCATCCTTATAACCTGATCACCTTTCAAAGGCCCCATCTCCTAATATCTATTTGGGAGTTAAGATTTCAACATATGAGGCCTGACAATTAAGTTTACAAACTTGCCATCGCGTGCTTTCTTTGGCAGCACTGTAAACAACTTGGTAAAGTTTCATCACTTTATGTCTCACAGCTGTGTTCATGTTGAGTGTGGCGTATCTTGCTGAGTGGCGTTCTTTATTGTATGTTGCATATTTTTGTGTGCTATTGCGAGAATGTTGGAGTTTGAATTAGAGCAATGAACAAACATTAAATTTCTTGTTACATTTGGCAAAATGGAAGTGAAATCGGGGACATGTTAGTCCAAGTTTATGAGGATAATGCCATGAGAAAAATGGCAGTGTACAAATGTATTAGATGTTTTTCTGAGGAGAGAGAAAGCATCATTGATGAAGAGAGGCCAGAATGGTCAGTAATGAGAAGAACTGATGAAAACATGGCAAAAGGTCATCAAATTGTATGTCAAAATCTTCAGCTGACTGTGAGAAGCATAGCAGATCAAATAAAAATTGATAGAGAAACAATTAGGAAAATCTTAACTGAAAATCTTGGCATGAAAAAGGTGTGTGCAAAGAGCTCTTGCATCATGACTATGCGCCGGCTCACACAGCGCTGTCTGTGAGGGAATTTTTAGCCAGTAAACAAATCATTGTATTGGAATACCCTCCCTACTCACCTGATCTGGCCCCCAATGACTTTTTCTTTACCCAAAGATAAAGGAACTATTGAAAGGAAGACATTTTGATGACAAACTGGACATCAAGAGTAATACAACGACAATTCCGATGGCCATTCAAGGGAAAGAGTTCGAAAATTGCTTTGTTGGGTGGACTAGGTGCTGGTATTGGTGCACAGTGTCCAAAGGAAGTGCTTCAAAAGTGATCATGTGATATTCAGCAGTGAGGTATGTAGCAATTTTTCTAGGATGAGTTCATGAACTTAATTGTCAAACTACAAAGGAATTTGAGAGGACACAAACATTCATATCATTGCACTCTCTTAAGACTCTTAATGTGTGAGATAAGAAGATAGGTTATATCAGGGGTTGGCAAACTATAGTTTGCTGGTCAAATCCATTTAGCTGTCTGTTTTTATAAATACAGTTTTATTGGAATGCGGCAATCCATTTAGGTATTATTTATACTTGCTTTGTGCTACAATGGCAGAATTGAGTAGCTACAACAGAAACAGTATGGCCTGCAAGATTAGAATATTAACTATTTGGTCCTTATAGAAGAAGTCTGCTGATTCCTGAAATATGTGATTGTTAATATTCTGTCCGGTTCATAGCACTCCATAGTTGAGTGCAGAAGGCATACAAGGGAACTTAATTTAGATTAATGTGATAATATCGGGGGATGTGGTATTTAATCTGAGGATTTGTAAGAGTTAAGGCAGATTAGAAATGGGGGAAAGGCATTCTAAGCAAAAGTATAGTTTTGTTGATATTTTATTCCCCCCCAAAATTTGGTGGCCCAAAAGAAGGGGGAAAAGGAACATATAAATGCTACCAATATTATTGTTACTATATAGGAACTAAGATACAATGATTTATGACCTGAATCAGTGATCTTATTCCTATTTCTACAACTAACTAACCAGGTGAAAGTTAGCTGATGTCATCTAACCTTTTAGATCAGTGGTCAGCAAATTCTTTCCTAAGAGGCAAATAGTAAATATTGTAGGATTTGCCAGCTATACAATCTCTGTCACAACTACTTATTCCTGTTATTGTAGCATGAAAGCAACTACACACAATAAATAAATGAATAAGCACTGGGAATATTTCTATAAAACTTTATGAATACTGAAATTAGAATTTTATACTATTATTAGGTTTCATGAGATATTATTCTTCTTTTGCTTTTTAAAAATGATTTAAGCATGTAAAAATCATTCTTATCTCATGCACTATGCAAAAACAGGTGGTAAGGTGAATTTGACCTGTGGGTCATAATTTGGAGACCCCTGTTTTAGTCTTACATTCCTTGTGTGTAAAATGGGGATATATTTCCTCTACCAATCATCCAGTGTGGTTGTGATTGAGTGAGAAACATTTGCCCTTGAAAAGTTCTTTGCATATGATAATATATGCAGGTGTAAGATATCATCCTTTTATATTCACAAGAATTATTGAATTATCCATGGTTGCAGGATACACAATTCTCCTGGGAGCTGATGAGAAATTTATCTTTTTTATGAATAATTTTTACTAAAGGAAGAGAAAAATAGAAATGCATTTTGCATGTGTAATAGGCAATGATTCTATTATTTCTACTATTCCTAGAACATTGGTTGGCAAATCAAGTAATTTCCTTGGCAGAGAACGTTTTGAGCTGATTACATCAACTTGGAAATCTTATTGGATTTTATTTTTTACTCTTCTCATTAAACTTATCATTTTTTGCTTTACACAGCTTCTTGCAGAGACTGAACCTTAGACGTTTCAATCAGAAGTCAGCTTCATTTTTTTCTATTCGTTTTTTTTTTAAATTAAGAATTTAGGTATCATACAATTCATCCTTTTAAAGACTGTAACTCAGTGATTCTTAGTATATTCACAGAATTTTACAGTCATCACACAATACATTTTAGACCATTTTCATCACATAAGAAAAAACTCAATAATCATTAGTAGTCATTTCCCATTTCTCTCCCTCCTCCACCCTCTCCCCCATATCCCCTAACCTCAGGCAGTCGCTTATCTATTTCTGTAGTTTCATTATTTTCCAAGCATGGCCTTCAACTATGCTCTTTGTATCACCCTTCCATAACCCAAAAGATTTCTTAGGCAAATCTTATACATGGTCAGGTATTAGAACAGTCTTGTTATCGGGTGTCATGAAGTTTAGTATGACTGCCACCAAAACTTGAATCTCTCATCTAAGTGAGTGTTTCTACCGACCGGCTTCTTGCGAGGCTGGCTCCCTGCTTCCCTGGTACATCAGTGGAGAGGTGACTCGGCTCATTCTCTGCGCTGCTTGCTCCCCCTCTTTTCCCCCATTCACTCGTGCTTCTGGCTCCTCTGGAGTTTAGCACTGAGCATGTACGTGAGAGAGAGAGAGAGAGAGAGAGAGAGAGCGAGCGAGCGAGTGCCTTTGTGTGTATGCGTGTGCAAGAGAGAGAGAGAACATTTGTGTACCAAGTGTGTGGGCTGGTTAATTTGATTGCTGGTGTTTTCTGTTATGATAAGGCAACCTTTTGACTCTTTCTGTCATGGGGACACTTATAAGAACTCTTTGGCTATTCCATGAGGTGCAAATGCTGCCCTCTTAGGCTCTTGACCTCCCCTTAGCTCCCGCCCATTGGCAGTGCACTGCTGGGTTCCCTACATTCTGTAACAAGTCCTTTCAGGATGCCACTGGCCCAGCTACTTTTCTATATGAGAATCTGCCTCCTCCCTTCCCCAAACACTCTGGATCTGTCGTCCCAGACAGATCTCTGGGGATTCTATTGATGACCCTTCAGGTGGCTTGAGGAGACAGAGGGAACAAATGTCTCGGGACTCTATTCCCACAAATACCCTTCAATATGTTCTTTCTCTTCCTTACTGAATTGCTGGACCTCTTTTATCATGATGGGAGGCTTAGGATGAACTAAATTACTACGGGACTGGCTGTGCTTTTAGCATGTTTCTCAGATGTGTATCTAGCACAACTGTGTTGAATGTGTGAGTATTAATTGCCCACAATTGTCAGTGTTGGGCCCCCTAGATGGCTCTTTGTTCACCCAGCCATATTTTATCTTACCGTCTTCATAGGCTATTTGAGGGAAAAATCTCTGAATTTTCCTCAGTTTTATTATTTGTTCGACACCTACTGCAGACATTAGGAGAGACAGTCTCCCCTAATTAATAATTAAATCAGTGTGGATGAAAGTTAGTGGGCTAATTTATTCATTCAATATCAATATCATTTTCAAATATCTTCTATGTGTCAATTTTTGTAGTAGGTGTTGGCGATTTAGCAAAGATCCAAAAGATATGGCACTTGACTTCAAGGCTTTATTTTAGTGGGGCATATATGTGTGTATGTGTGTGTGTGTGTATGTGTGTGTGTATTAGACAATGGAAAAAATTTAATTAATTAATTAATTATTTATTTATTTTTGAGTTGGAATCTCACTCTGTCACCCAGACTGGAGTGCAGTGGCTGCTCCCGGCCACCGCAGCCTCGACCTGCTGGGCTCCGGCGATTCTTCTGCCTCAGCCTTCCGAGTAGCCGGAATTATAGGCATGCGCTACCAAGCCCGGCAAATTTAGATGAGTGCTAGGAATGAAAGTGTAGGGTCCTGTCAGAAGGTGTAAAAAGCTTCTCCTGAGAAGTGTCTATTCATTTCATTTGCCCACTTTTTAATGGGGCTGTTTGTTTTTTTTCTTTTGGCACTTTTGTGTTCCCTGTAGATCCGAGATGTTAGGCCTTTGTCAGATATACAGTTGGCAAATATTTTTTCCCATTCTGTGGACTGTCTCCCTGCTCTCTTGATGGTTTCTTTTGCTTTGCAGAAGCTTTTCAGTTTGATGAGGTCCCGCTTGTCTACCTTATCTCTTATGGTATGGGCACTTGGGGTTTTGATTAGGAATTGGTTGCTAGTTCCAACTTCCATAAGGGTGTCTCCTGCATTTTCTAAGATATACGGGCAGCCAACAGACACTTGAAAAGGTGCTCAGCCTCACTAATCATCAGAGAAATGCAAATCAAAACCACATTGAGATATCACCTAACCCCAGTAAGAATAGCCATCATTAATAAAACTAACAACAACAGATGCTGGTGGGGATGCAGAGAAAAAGGAATGCTTCTACACTGCTGGTGAGAATGCAAGCTAGTGCAACCTCTTTGGAAGACAGTGTGGTAA
>CAUYQG010146495.1:0-12448 GCA_963574415.1 Tarsius wallacei
CTCCAGCGGGACCAAGGAGTGGAGAGGGTGAGAGGGTGAGGGGACCTCCACAGTCCTCTCAGCAATATTCAGCGCTTCTTTCTACATGAAGTGCTCCTCTGGGTGTTGTAAGCTATTTTTTATTAGATTCCAGAGTTCCCAGAGAGTCCATTCTTGCTGGCTTAGTCATTGCTTTAGTGGAGAGACAGACTGCGTCTGAAGTGCCTAATTCCACTCTTCCCCGTGACATCACTCCTGATCAATTTTCAACGAAGGTGGAAAGGAAAGACGGGTTGCCTTTTCATGGAATGGCCCTGGGGCAGTGGGGCATTCGCAGGCAGATACATGAATACATCTCGGCTGAAGCCTCACACCACAGACCCACCGTCATTCAAGACGGGTCATGTACTGCTCAAATGTAAAACTGTAGAGCTTTTACCAAAAAAATCAGAGAACATCTTTGGAACTGCGTTCTTAGACTTGACACAAAATGCACGGCCCATAAAGGAAGAAATTGGTACATTGGACAGCATTAGAAGGAGAACTTTGGCTCTCCAAAAGATCCTACAAGAGAATGAAAGACGAGTTACAGAGTGGGAGAAAATGCCTGCGGACCCCATCGTCTGCAACGTGCTATTCACTAAAATATATAGAGTCCTTAACTCTCATCTGTTAGAAAACGTGTTTTCAAATAGTAGCGAAAGACAGGAGAAGGCATTTCATCAAAAAAGATACACAGGTGGGAGAGAAGCATGTGAAGGGATGCTCAACACCCCCAGCTCCTGGGGACCTGCGAGGTCCAGGCGACCATGCGAGGTCATGGCACGTCTGCCAGAAAGGCTAAGACGGAAAAGGTGACACCGGTGCAGGTGAGGATGTCCAGAACGCAGGCTACGCATACGTGACCGGAGGAATGGAAAATGATCAGCCTCCTTGGGAAGCGGCTCAGCAGTTCCTCACCGCTTGTCGGACTTCACACGCGGCCACGGCGTCAGCCCGCGACTGCACTCCTGGGCGTTTACCCCCGCCAAGGCAAGCCGATGTCCCCACAAAACCCTGCTCCTGATGTTCACAGTTGCATTTATAGTCGCCCCAAGCGAGAAACAACCTGGATGTCCCTTGACAGGTGGATGGCAAAACCTACTGGTCCTGTGGATCCTTCCTCGCTGTAGCTTCTTCCTCGCTGGTTTTAAGCCAAACTTGAACTCGCCGAGTGCCGAGTCCTGTGCGGAATCCACACGAGTGAGGTGATGTGTAGGCCTGGCATTAGGCATTGCAAACACTCTAGAGATGACTTAGAGGGTACAGGAGAAGGTGCTTGGGGTGTGGGCACAGACTATTCTATTTCACGGGAGATACTTGAGCATACTTGGGCTTGGAAGGGTCCCGGAACCAGAGTGTAGGTCTGTGTGCATACACTCTGCGATGTTTGCACAGAGATAATGTTGCCTGGTGGTGCATTTCTGAGGACATGTTTTCGTCATCAAGCAAGGCATGACTATACTTGTATATGTAACGATCTGGTTGCATCTCACGGTCACTGAGGGACATTGTGCAGTACAGGTGCGTGCTGCCTAAGGGTGGTTTGGTCAAAGACAGCCCACACATATGGTGGCGGTCGCCTGAGATTGCAATGGAACTGAACAGTCCCCTAGTGATGTAGAGGCCATCGGAATGTCGTAGCACCATGCGTCACTCACTCGGCGGAGGTGATGCTGGTGTAAACCAACCTACTTGAGAAACTTTATGCCATGAAAAGGTTACATGAGCTAAGGTTACTTTATCATCGAAGGAAGACAGTTCAGTCCCTTTAGTGTGGTCTAAGCGTGCAGTGTTGATAAGGTCTGCAGCCGTGCGCAGTCATGCCCTAGGCCCTCACATCCCCGCACCACTCACTCACCGACTCACCCAGAGCAGCTGCCGGTCCTGCGAGCTCCATACACGGCCAGGGCCCTACACCGGGGCACCACTTTTTATCTTTCGTGCTGTCTGTACTGTGCCTTGTCTGTGCTTACATATGCTTAGATACAGAAATGCCATTGCTTTCCAATTACCTAGTGTATCCAGCACAGTCAAATGCTTTAGGAGTTGGTCGCCTGGGAGCAATAGGCCATATCATGGAGCCTGGATGTGTAGCTGGTTGGAGCATCTAGGTTTGTGTACGTACACTCTGTGGTGTTTGCACAAAGATAATATTGCCTGGTGGCACATTTCTGAGAACATGTTTTCATCATCAAGCAAGGCATGACTATACTTGTGTACCGTGAAATACTGCTAAGAAGTCAAAAGGAAAAAAATGATTGATATCTGTAACAATCTGAATGCATCTCCAGTGATAATATTGAGTGAAAAATGCCAATTCTAACAGCTTATGTATTGTATGACTTCACTTACATACAATTCTTTAAATGACAATGTCACATGAGTGGAGAACAGGTTAGTGGTTGTCAAGGGTGAGGGAGAGCGTTGGGGGTGGGGTGGGTGGTAGGCAGGTGTGGTCACAAAAGGACAGCCCGAGGCCCTCTGAAGCTGTGGACCCCTTCCGGGTGTGGACTCTGGCGGTGGACACACGCGCACAGGTACAACGGGCCGACCTGAGTAAGCTCGGTGCATTGTGTCAACATCAGTATCCTCATCGTGATATCTTTTTTGCAAGACGTTACCACTGGAGAACCCTGGGTAAAAGGCACAAGGGCCTCTCTCTGTTGTTTCTCTCCACTGTTTATGAATCCACAGCGTCTCAAAACAATACGTTTCTTTCTTAAGCACAGTAAGTAAGGAGTCAATGGGGCAATCTCACTTTTGTGCTTTAAACGTTCCATGGCCAGCTAGCCATGGAGTGCGCTGCTCAGGCCTCCTTCTGAGTGGGCCGGCTGGGGGAAGTGCCGTAGTCTGACAGTTTCCAGCTGCAGCGCCTTCATGCCCCACCTCGGTTTTCCAACTGGGGTTGCCTGCTTCCCAGCAGTGCTGGCCAGCGATCCAGGCCTGGAGGGCAGCAATGGCTCACCTCCTGGCTAGGGCGGGCTTCTTCTGTGGGTGAGCCTGTCTTGCCCCAGGGCCAGCCCAGGCTTTCTCAGAGCTGCGTCCAGTCCAAGGCTCTTCCCACTTCGCCCATCCCCCAGGGCACCCTGATGGCTCCCACCCTCTCTTCTTTGCCATCCACAAGGACATCATGCCTACGACGTGGCTCCCGCTTCCAGCTGTGTCTAGCGCCGGCTTCCCGAGGACCCCACGGACACAGATGGCTCCCCAGTTCTCGTGACGCACCCACACACCATGGCCAAGCCCACATTCTTGGCCCCTGACATCCCCCGCTTCCCAGAACCCTGGGTCTTTATCACCCAGGCCTTCCCTTGGCCCCTCGAATGGAAGCTCGTTCCTGGGCTGGGAGGGCACTCTCCTGGGCCCTCTGCTTCTCTCTCGCCACCTCCTGCTGCCTTCTGAGGGGCGCTTCTGCGGACACCTCTTGCCTGGTCTCCCAGAGCAGAGCAGACTCTCTGCTTTTTCCCTCGGCTGGCTGCGGCATACCTAGTGATCGCTTGATTTATATGTCACAAGCCAAGCCGTTGTCAGGCTGTTTTGCTGATCGCCGAGTCTCCAGCCCTCGTCCCCTGCCTGATGCCTGGTCAGGACGTGTGGTATTGGTTGAATGAATGGGCTTGTTGAGTGAACTGAAGAGGAAAGCTCAGTTTTCCTGGCCTATGAGCTCTTATTTCACAACGAGCTCTGTGCATCCTTGAATTTCTGCAGACTGTACTGTTCCAAGGCCTATTTGTTCTGTGGGCTGCCGTCCCCTCCCGGCAAATCTTGAAGCCTTCTGCATCCCCGGGGACCGCTGACTGCAGTGCCTTCAGTCCGATGCTGATTTGCTAATCAAAGGCTTCACTTCTCCCTCTAAACCCCTCATGAAAGCAAAAGGGAAAGGCCTTTCTAGCAAGCTGGTTTCTCATCCTTGACAAACAATCTCGTAAAATGCTAATTAAGTGATAAATCCAACGGGCAATCTGCAGTGGCCACTTGCTTTGCTTAAGTGAATGGGTGTTTCCCAGCTTGCCTTGGCCGCAGAGGGCTTTCTGGGCTTCCTGGTGCCGTGTCTGACTGCTGGGCCCATAAACCTCCCGCCTCTGAGAGGGGTCATTGCTCAGGCTCCCGGAAATAAACCTCGGGGCAGAATCTCCATGAAATACCTTATTCTTTGAGGCCCTCGGAATGACAGTGTGTGGAAGTCAATTGAAAACAAATTCCACTCCCATGTACACACACAAACAGATACTCCCAGGGTTTGTGGAAAAAGGCATTAATTAAAGTCACAGGCCCTCCCTGCCCTGCCCTGCCGAGCATCTCTGGGCCTGCGCAGTGCTGGTGTGTGTGTGTGTCAGCCACTTGTGGAGACGCCCCTCTGGAGACCGCGAGCTGGAGGATCTGAAAGGCTCTGGAACTTGTCTCCGATCACAGCACAGTTAAGTAGCACAGGTGGAAATTGTTTTCCATTCTCTCTGGCACCACAGCCAAAGTATGCGTCCTCTGGGTGACCCTCCCAGCCCCTCCCCTTTCCTTTCCAGCCTCTGCTGGCCTACCTCAGTGCTTCTGACCCCTCTTCCACCTGGTCCACCCCAGGAGCCCTGCCTGGTGCCCGCAGGAGCTCCTGGACGCCTCTGCTGGGAGGGGCCTCCTCAGTGCTTGGCCTCTCTTTTGGTTTTCTTCTTCCCTTCCTTCCCTTTTTCTTTTCCTCCCTTCTTTCTTTTTTTTCTCCGTTTATTCTCTCCTTCCCTCTCTCTTCCCTTTCTTTTTTTCCCGCCAAGCTCAGTGGAACTCAAAGCGAGAGGCCCTCAGAGGGTGTGAAGCTGAGGGAGAAAGCATGTGAAGCGGGTGGGTGAGACAGTCTGCCCCCAGCGCAGCGTGACTCTAGCCCTTTCTGGCTGACGTCAGAGACAGGGACACACCGAACCGCCGAAGCAGCCGCTTCCCACCCCCCGCCCCCGTCCAGACTGAAAGCCTGTCAGAGCTTTCAAAGCGCTGGGAAGAGAGCCGAGCATCCACTCACATGGGCCAAGAGGAGATGGTGGCTGGGGCTGTGTCCTCAGGGAAAGAGTAGGCTGCTTCCTCCACCCCTGGATCCAGGACGTTCCCCTGAGGAGATGCCTTTGTCTCTCTCACAAAGTAGGCCCATTTGGAAGCTCTCTTGGGCCGTCTGCCCTAGGGTGGCTAGGAAGCACCCTTCCTGAAGCACAATGAGTGCAGCCCAGTTCCTCGGCACTGGCTGGCTTCGGGTGCCAGGGACGGGCTGTGAGAAGGTTGCATCTTTTCTTCCCAGCCATCTTGGTAGCCTGGAGCCCAGGCTGGCCGGAGCCCTGCCGAACCACCAGGTGGGCCCAGAAAGCCACCCCAACCCCCCGCCCCGGGCCGCCCGTGAATGGCGCGCTCCCCACGTCTACGGAGTCTCTCCTCAATCCCTTACTTTCTGTGTGGGGAAATGGAACTCATTTGATCTTGCCTATCTTTTGTTTCTAAAAAAGCAAACTGGCTTACTTTCAGTAAGTGAGTCCAACTTCTCCAAAGGGTGCAGAGAATGATGGAGCCCTCAGCCCCGGTTCACCTCCCGACTTGCCCTCTCGAGGCTGTGTAGACACTGACAAACCCCTGGCCTCCGTGATTCTCGGATTCTTGGTGCTGCATTAAAAATGGCTGCCATGTCCATGGCTGCCAAGTCCATGGCACTCCTCCCACTGGGAGAAGGCATTGTCCCCTGAGGTCAAACTGGCCTGACCCGTGAATCGCGGTAGAGGTTTGGTGACCCTGGAAGATTTATCATTTGGCACTTGACAGCTTCCACTCAGAGCTCTTGGGACAGTCTGAGAAGCCCCGAGTCAGTGTGTAAGGAGGCTACCGCCTGGGGAGGCCACCTGTGGGCACTCTGGCCCAGTCTTGGCAAGGCCCAGCTCCGGGTCATCTCCATGAAGACCCCAGACCCCCCTCAGGCCCTCCAGCTCTGTCCATGTGCTAGCTGAATATCCACCTCCATGACCTCTGTGGGGCTCCTGTCTTGGAGCAGAACCGCTGCCTGGCCAGGCTCCACCCGACATCCTGGCCCACAGGTCACGAGCCCCTCAGTTTTAGGGCTGTTTGCTTGTCACACAGCCACAGATAACCAGCTTCCTCGCCTGAACAGAGGACTTAAAAATAATTTCTCTGCAGAGTTGTTTGGAGAATCAGCAAAGATGAAAATAAGCCTCACAGGTAACTGAAATTCTTAAAGTGGTCATCGTACCTACGTCTTACAAGATGGTGGTGATTGCATCAGACAAGACAGGATGCAAAAGCAGAGTGTGTGAGGACGGGATGGGGCCATGACAGCAAAAGAAAGGAGACAGGGTGGACTCATCCACACCCATTCCATTTTGAGGCCCTTTGAAATGAATTGGATGTCTGTGGGCTGTCCCCACGGGAGCTTATAACTTCTTCCAGAAACGTGCATGCATGCCTGCCCCATGCTGAATGCTGCCCGGGGCCGGGAATGAGACCTGGGCAGGGTGACCTCTCCACTGCTTTGGGTGGTAAGCTGGTTGGGCTGCGAGGCGGAGATGCACGTACAAAGATTCCGCAAAGTGGATACACCTGAGGAACCAGCCTCTGAGGAAAATGCAGCATGTCGAGAATGGCAGCTGCGATTTGCTTTATTTGCTGTGGTGAAACAGACGGGGAAGCAGGAGCCAGAGGCCAGACATTTGACAGCTTTCACTCAGTGCCTTGCGGTGCCCAGGACCCCAGCAGAGGGGTTCCGCCTTCGTCCCAAGGGCGGTAGGAAACCACCTGTGGATCTTTAGGAGGGGCATTCTGCCGGCCGAGGTCAGTTCCGGAAATGCCCTGAAGGAGGTGGAGAGGTGCGGTGAGGGTTGGAACAGGGCAGTCTCCTTGCCAGGCGCTGGCTGGAGCACAGCAGAATCCCTCCTCTGGCTTCCCGGAACCCCCTCAGCCAGGGCCAGAGACGCACTCCTTTGTTTCATCAGACACTTTGAGGAACCCGAGAAAGTATCCCTGATGCCTACTCTCTCACCAAGCAGCTCTTAGAACAGGTGACTGGGTTCCCTCCCCCAACGGGGGGTGGGGAGGGTGGTTTATGGTAGAGGAGGGAGGCCTGATGATAACATGAGCACTGCTCGTCCCACTGTGCTCATGGTGGCCCCACACCCGTGGGAGAGGGCAGATGCCCGTGGCTTTCTCCCTAGACTCCCCTTCTGCGAGGATGTGCTCCCTCCTAGAATACTGCTGGCCCTCAGGCAAGCAGATGTCTAAATAGCCCACCCAGTGAGCCCTTGAGACACACCGGGCACACCCCAATCCATTTTCTATTGCACAGTCACTCTCAGGACGGGCACATTTCGCCAGAGCACAGAACTTCAGCTCAAGGCAGGCTTCAAGCATGGCAGACTAGATGTTCTGGGCATTCTCCCGTAATGCGACATCTCTGTGTCTCCAGACGGGAGCTATGGATGAATGAGAATGAAGAAAATCTAGTTTGAATTCCAAAGGAAAGAGAAAAAGAGGAGAAAAAAGAAATCATAACTCCTGGCTAAAAATATTCTAGAGGTGAAGAAAGACATATAGATCCACAGACACAATAAGCCCAATATTCACCAAAAAGATAAACAAATCGAAAAGGAAACCATAATTAGACACATTCTGGTGAAACTGTCAAGCCAAGAGGACAAAAAGAAAATCTTATGACCAGCCAGAAGGCACAGATATTCAGCAGAATAAAGGAACGAGGCCCAGTGTGTATTTCTCAACAGCAATAATGAACAAGGAAGACTTGAAATCCTGAGAAAAAGTGACTGTCCGCATAACATTTCGTAATTAGCAAAACCATGTTTAAAGAATGAGAAAGAAACATAAGCATCCTTACATAAACAAAAACTTAGAGAGTTAAACACCCACATACACTCAAGGGAGGGATTTCTAAAGGATGAATTTCAAGGAGAAAAAGTAAAGAGAGGGGTCTAAAATGCCTTAAGAAAAGTGAGGAAAAAAAGATTGATGAAATGTAGATAAATCCAAACCACACCCTGTCAGGTAATAACCAGCCACATTGATCTCTAACTTATGGGATGAAAAAAATGGGTCCGTACTAAACAACAGGCCCCAAACGGTAATGTGATATGAGAGGGTGGGTCGTGCACCAAAAATTTTATATCTTAGCACCGTTAAGAAGGAAGCAATCCGTCATTTTTTTCAGATTGTGGTGGCATAATCATAGTATACAATCGGCCATCCTAGCCGTTTGCAAGTGTGAGTTTAGTGGCGTTAAGCGCAGTACGTTCACATTGCTGTGTCACCACTCTCCAGGCCTCTCTTCCTTCTGCAAAAATGAAACACCGTATTCTTAAATAACAACTCCCCGTCTTCCTCTTCCCCTGCCCCAGCCCCAGGCAACCCCCGTTCTACTTTCTGTCTCTAGGAACCTGACTCCCCGAGGTACCTCATATAGGTGGACTCGTGCTATTTTGTGACTGGCTTGTTTCGCTCCACACACTGTCTCCTCAAGTTTCATCCACGTCGCAGCACGTGTCGGAGTTTCTATCTTTTCCAAGACTGGGTGATATTCCACGTGTGCATACCCCAGGATTTGTTTCTCTGCTATTCTGCCAGTGGACACATGGGCAGCTCTCACCTCCCAGCAATGGGGAATGACGCTGCTGGGCCCATGGGTGTGCGATCGTCTGTTTCAGACCCTGCTCTCGATTCTCTTGAATGTCTGGCGGAAGCAGAACCCGGTGTAGACACCACAGGACTGACAAACAGCAGAGGGGCGGCTCAAGTGGGCCATACAGGCCACTGGCTGTAAGTGCGCAGAGAGCATGGGTGGCTACACTTCAGAAGGAGAGGCTTTTGAACGCCCACAGCACGGCAGGCTCTGTGCTAAGTCCTTATGATGTGGCTCCCAATTCAATCCTCTCAACTGGGTGTTCTTGTTTCCCACTCGCAATGAGAAAGTGGTAGCTCAGTGAGACGGAATCCGTTTCCTGAGGTCTCCCAGACGTGGTGAGTGGACATGTGGGCCGGATCCATGCAGTGACGAAGTTTTTCTTTTAAATGACACCAGACCCTTTGGAGGTGGTCTGTGTTACATTCGGTCAATAGAGAACATGCGGACATTTCTGGCTTTGAACATTTCTTTGTCAGCAATAGCAGCTGGCCTGTTCTTTTCCACTGTAGATCAGCCGGCTCATGGCCTTACCTTCCCACTCGATCTCATGCTAAACGTAAGTCGTTGTAGCTACGTTTACGTAGTAGAGACAGAGGAAAGGAAAAAATGCTGTCCTGGCTCTGACTCTGTCCACCGCAAGTGCTGTGAATTGGACTTTTCCCAGCCATGCTCTAACCCAAGCGAAGCCCTGGCAGTCTGCTCCTGGGCCTGCCCTGGCTGGCTGGCTCACAAAGCCTGCAGCGATGAGGAAGCCCAGAGCGGAAGAGCCGGCCCTCAGCTTCCCGGAGGCCAAGGATAGCAGATGTTTCCCGATGTGGACACGCCCTCCTGCCAGGCAGGTGGCCTCGAGCAGCTCCCCTGGTGGCACGTCCTTCCCGAACCTGGGGAACTCACCTCAGGGGAAATTCAGGGAGGATCACTTCAAAGGAAGCACACTATGGGCTAGGAGTTGCTCGGGGCTGGCGGGGAGGCTGGTCCAGAAGCTCGGGGAGAGCAGAGGGAGTCATAGGAGGAGGGCAGAGCCATGGGGGTCATGAGCAGCCGAAGGGGACCCACGCTCGGACCACAGAGTCGGAGGCCACGGGCTTCACTTGGACCTCGTGTTTGCTCATGCCTCAGGTTCTGTACCTCCCAAAGTAAAAGTAATGAATATTCATTGGTCTTCTAATTTAAAAAGGCATTATTTTTGAAAGGGAGACAAGGCAAGAAGACCTCCGCACGTGTGTGATCGGTCACAAAGCGGTGCGACGTGGGCCGTGCAGGCCACTTGCGAACCTGCAAGCTCGCCACTGCCCCGTGGGGAGGGGAGCCCGAGGTGTGCCGAACAAGCCGGGAGGGTGTCCACACATGCACCGCAGGGCGCTCCTTGTCAAGAACGCCAGCACGGAGCCCGCGGGGTGCCCGGACAGGGTGCTGTCTTAGGGAACAGTAGGAAACGGCGCTCGGAGGTAGGGGCTGTGGGATGCCTCCGCTCTGGGGGCTGCATGGAGAAGGGAGCCCACCCAGCAGGCGGCCAGCCTGGACGACCCTGTGTCCGGAGGAAGCTCTGGGCCGCATGTCTGAACGCTGAGCTGCAAGAAATGCAGGACGTGACTTAAAGTGGAGGAAAATGAAAGCCTTTGTCTGGACTCACTACCTTCAGTGCCATTGAAATAGATGAGGATCATTTTTTCGTGTATGTGTTTTAAGCTTAGATGTTCCTAAGAATGCTGACGTGCTTTAGTGGATGACGGGGAAGAAAAAGCCACTGAGTGCCTAGCTGCCGTGGGATTAATTTCCCTCCTGCGCCCCGTTATTCAAATCCATGATTAGGAGTCGGTTTCCTGTAATGCACGGCACTGACATCTCAACACGCGTGCTGCCATGATGCATGGGGGCCTGCTGGGTACTGTCACCTGTAAGACCGCTTTCTTCCATAGACGGTGCCCAGGCTCAGCCCTCATGTGCAGACTGTGCCCCCATCCCCTCCCCCCACTCACTCTGTGGACACCGGGTGCTGCTCTGAGATGGCAAAGGCTATGTCGCTCCAAGGACGGCCGGGCCAGGGGAGTGGAGGCACCTGGGCTGAGTCAAGCGCCCTGTCCCGCCAGCGGCCGTCAGCGGCCGTCAGCTCCACATGTGCCCTCAGGGGGACCCCTCTGCCCCTCGCCGCCCTCCCTTGTGATCTCCGGAGCACACCCAGGTGTCACTGCTGATTTCTGGTTGGGCCGGCGGCTTGGATCCCTTTCCCCCACCTGATCCCCTCTACGGCCTCCTGCTGGCCCAGGTGGTCCTTCTGTTGCTCCCGTGGGCCTGGGCTTCTCCATTTTAGTCGTGGAGGTTCCTTGTCTGTCTGACCTCTCCGGCATCCTCACATGCGCTGTGAGTGTCTGGGGCGCCAGAGTCCCATCCCCGGCCCCCGAGTCTTCACTGTGGGGAGTCTCTGCCCCTGATGTCTGCCTGCCCCGGCTGCCAAGACCCTGCCCTCACGTGCAGGTGGCCTAGGTCAGCGCTCGCCATGGTTTTCTGGAATGTGCTCCCCTCCATGTCCCCTGTCCCAGGGAGTGGAGCCGCCCCGGCTGAAGGCCCCTGGGCATGGATCTGAGCCCTCATTTGGCAGGGTCTCCCGGGCCCTAGGACTGAGAAGCCACCTTCCTCTGCCTCCACACAGCTCTGGGAGCTGCGCCTGTCTCTTCTCCTCCTCCCCTGAGCTCGAGTCTGGTCCACCTCCATCTCTCCGGAACAATGGGGCTGCTCCTCTCGCCATGTCTGCCTCTCCCCCTCCCTTCTCCAGGCTGGAGTCAGGGCAGAAGGCCGGATGTCTAGGCCAAGGGTATCCGGCCGCCGGCCACAGACTGGCACCAGGGTCTTCGGCCGGGTGGGAATGGGTCCACACAGCAGGAGGTGAATGGCGTGCGACTGAGGGAGGCTTCCTCTGTTTCTACAGCCTCTCCGCATCCCTGGCGTGACTGCCGGAGCTCTACCTCCTGTCAGATCAGCAGCGGCATTCGATTCTCCCAGGAGCGCGGACCCTGTTGTGAATGGCACGTGTGGGGGGTCTGGGTGGCACGCTCCTTGGGAGACTCTCATGTCTGATGATCTGAGGTGGAGCTGGGGGGCGATGCTAGTGCCAGGGAGCGCCTGCAAATACAGATTGAAATGAGCAGTGACGCTTGGCTGCACATCTCTCCGCTGCATCCTTGGAAGAATTATCTTCCACCAGATCGGTCCCTGATGCCAGGTCGGGGACCGCTGGGCTGGACCTCCAGAGCCCTTCCCCTCCTGCTGCACAGCTCCGGCCTCACAGGCAGTCCTGGAGATCCATCTTGCAGGAAGTGAGCACTGGACCCAGGGACCCACGGAGCCCATGTGGGGATGTGGGCCTCCTAGGGACAGATCTGCCGTGACATCCATGGCCTCACACACACACACACACACAGAGGCCACACAAAGGTTTGCACCGCAGCGGGTCCAAGTCTCAGCAGGAAGCCACAGGGCCCTCCCAGAACACTGGAGGGAAGAAGGGGAGGCCTGTGAGGAGCTGCTCTGAGGCCTTCTCCGAGATGGGGTCGTGCCACCCCAGGTTCCGGTGAGCCGTGGCACATCCGCCCTGCCCCTCAGGCAGAGCTGTGGCCTGGAATGAGCTCCTCAGGAGTGCAGCATCTCCACCTGCGCTCAGCACCCCAGTCCCTCTGTTTCCGTGCCATCCTTTCTGGCAAGGGTCAAGCATCCTGGCCACTCCTCCTTGCTCTAGGTCAGTGATGAGCTATCTGAACCCAGAGTGGC
>CAUYQG010146507.1:0-16192 GCA_963574415.1 Tarsius wallacei
CAAAAGTGGAGACTCAGCTGGGCTCGGTGGCTCAGCCTGTAATCTCAGCGCTTTGGGAGGCTGAGGTGAGTGGATTGCCTGAGCCCGCGGGTTCGAGACCCGCCTGGGCAGGCGAAACCTCGTCTCTACAATAAATAAAAAAAAAAATTAGCCGGGCGTGGTAGCATACGCCTGTAGTTCCAGCTACTTGGAAGGCTGAGGAGGAAGGATTGCCAGAACCCAGCAGGTCGAGGCTGCAGTGGACGGGAGCGGCCACTGCCCTCCAGCCTGGGCAACAGAGTGAGACTCCAATTCAAAAAAAAAAAAAAAGAAAACAAAACAAACACAATTCCAAGTACAAAAAGAAGACGGATTGTTGAACTATTCTCTTGGCCTTTGCTTAGGAAATAATTCACATCATTCTGCCAATTACAGAGCTGTGAGAATAACAACAGCCTTGGATGGAGCTCATGTTATTTCTGCTTCACTTAGACAACTGTGTCTGAGGAGAGCCCGTCCCCCGGGCACACAGGCCAGCTGACAGGCATCACTGATTCCTCTCGAAGCTTTTCAAATAACAGGCCCAAGCCAGGCTCGGTGGCTCAGCCTGTAATCCCAGCACTTTGGGAGGCTGAGGTGAGTGGATTGCCTGAGCCCGCGGGTTCGAGACCTGCCTGGGCAACTTGGCAAGACCTCATCTCTACAATAAATCAAAAAATCAGCCGGGCGTGGTAGCGCGCGCCTGTAGTTCCAGCTACTTGGATGGCTGAGGCGGAAGGATCGCCGGAGCCCAGCAGGTCCAGGCTGCGGTGGCCGGGAGCGGCCACTGCACTCCAGTCTGGGCGCCGAAGTGAGACTCCAACTCAAAAAAAAAAAAAAAAAGAACGGGAGATGGTCCTTGGCAGGCCCAACCTAGGTAAGTCTTTAAAAGGGTCTCTTCCTGGAGGAGACTCAAAGTGCAAGAGGGTTTTTCTGTTCCTAGCTTTGGAGATGGAGGAGACCACATGACAAGGAATGCTGGTAGCCTCTAGGCACTGAGAGTGGCTCCCAGCTGACAGCCAGCAAGGAAATTGGGACTTCTACACCTGAAAAGAACTGAATTTTGCCACAGCCATGAAAGACTAGAAGAGGACCCCACGCCTCTCAATGAAATGAACATGGCCTGGTTGCCACTCTAGTTTCAGCACTGTGAGAACTTCAGCAGAGCCCAGGCATGCATGGCTACCCGGGCTTTTGATCTGCAGAACTCTTAAATAAGTGAGTGTTATTTTAAGCTGCTAAATTTATGGTAATTTGTTATGAAGCAAGTGAACACTAATAATATATAACACACACACATGCAGAGCAAAGGGGTAAAGAACAAATCTCAACAAATGCCCTGTTTATTTATATTTTTATTAATAAAGACAACAGAAGGGGAATGAGGTTTCAATATTTTATTCAAGTTTTATTTTTAAGTGATGTTAATTACAGCATTTGAAGGGGAGGATCTAATTCCACACAAATTGGAAGACTCTAAAATGTACCCATTAAACTGCTAAAAAATAAATTGAGTGGTGAAAATACAACAGAAATCCAATTGAGATTCTGAGTGTTGTCACCATGTGATTAACAATCACAGAGACTCTTCCAAACTTATAGCTGGAGTTCCTGGAAGCTATTTCATACTCTGGTACAAGGGCAAAAAAACACAACACTAGAAGGAACTAGGTCCTGAATTATTGGCTTCATCACATCCATCCTCTCCACCCCAAAATGGCACAAAAGAAACAGCTGCCACACCCTGCAGACCTTTTAGTGTAAAAGTGATGATGGACTGGGGTGGGAACAGGTTGTGACGATCTGTCGAAAAAAGTCCCTTTCAGGTGAGGTTGTACACACCATCAAGCAATGACCCTCTCATTGATTAGGGTTAGGAAACCAAGCTTCAATTCTCAGGAAGTCACAATTTCATTCATGTACTCAGTACGAATTTACAAAGTGCCTACACATCATCAGCTTCCACTTGCAGCCATTTCTAGATTAAAAGGAAACCTGACATCTCTAGAGGAACCACCAAGGTCCCCCCAAGTATACAGATGAAAGGACCTTTTTTGGAATCGAGTTTCTTCTGTACCTCTGAAAGGGTGACACCTTAAAGCTGAATCATCTTTAACCTGGAGGTCTAACATGATATTTAGCAATACTTGCATCCCAGACATACAACATTAAAAGATACACTAAATTCTGAAAGTAGCTATGCTGCAAAATAGTTTAAAATTAAACAATTGTATAGTATTCATTTATGCTTGAAATTCCAGTCCTAGACCAAGCTTGTGGCCACCGGCATTGATGTTCTTGCCATCCAGGAGAGCTGACAGCATCAGTTTGATACCTGGCTTTAGGGTCTGAGTGTATCCTAAACCTATCAGGCTGGAGTTGTTCACTTTAGCCGAGAAGCAGGCGTCAGGGTCGATATGATACTTGGCTGCTATTCCAAAGCGAGTATTGCTGTTTCCTGCTGTCCAAGCCAGATTGACAGCAGTCTCTACCTTCTTGTTAACCTTCTGGTAAATGGAGCCACCAAACTCTGTCCCGTCATTTACATTAGTGTGAAGCTGGAATTCATCAGTCTTGTAGCCAACCGCAAAGTTGCTCTGGGTCACTCAGGACTTTGCAGTCTCAAAATTCATCTGGTAGCCAGCCAGCCAGCCCTCGTAACCCAGCACCACAGCGCCCCGAACTGAAGGTCTGGCAATGTTGAAATCCACGTCGCAGCCCAGCTTGATGTGTTCTCGCTTGTACCCTGTCTTGATTTTAGCATTCTTTTTCCCAGTGTTAGGTGAGAAGGATGAATCGAAGGCCAGTTTCAGTCCATGTACAAGCTGATCTTCCACAGTAATCTCGGTGCCTAGTGTGTTGTCAGTGTTCCATTTCTCCGTAAACGTCAGGCCATACTCAGTCCACCTGTACTTGGTCTCCTGACTGCCTGTCACTTTGATGGTCTCAGTGTTGGCTGAGCCTGAGCTTGTGAATTCCAATCCATTCTCAGATTTTGTTTTCAAATCAAGTTTTATTAAGCCAAATCCGTAGCCCTTGGTGAAGACATCCCAGGCAGATTTGCCAAGATCAACGTACGTGGGAGGCACAGCCATCTTCTGCTCAGAGGCGGTGGTGGAAGGCTCGGCGGCAGCTGCGGCGCGGAGGAACTGAGGGCGAAAAATTTTTTAAAAAGTTGACAGGTGTGGTGGCGTGCCCCTGTAGTCCCAGCTACTTGGGAGGCTAGGACTGCCGATCACCTGAGCCAAGGAGGTAGAGGCTGTGGTGAGCCATGATGGTGCCACTGCCCTCCAGCCTGGGGGACAGAGGCTCTGTCTCAAAAATAAATAAACAAATAATGAAATAAATAAAACAGAATGCAAACGCTTCGTGAATTTTCAACAGTGGCAGACTTCAAGGCAGCTTTGCCCTCCCCTCTGCTGCTTCTTAGGGAGATTCTTCGGGAGAAGTACTGGAACTCCCCTAAGGAATGGGGGTTCTGATGAGGATACTCAGCGGGGACGGAATGGAAATTCTCGTGACTGCTGAGGCCAGCCTATGGGACCTGGAAGATGGCCTCCCGGGATCAGGGTATCCAGGCCTGGTGTCCTCTCAGGATCAGCACTCTCACTGACCCCTGCCGTGGCTTCTGTAGGTCCCTGCCTGCTTTGAAGTGACTTCTGCTTCCTGTCTCTCACCTTTGGATCTCTCTAATGGATTTGCTGCTTGTCTCAGAATCCATGCCTGTCTTGCTTAGTTCTGGCTGCGACGACAAAGTACCGTCCACTCGGTGGCTCATAAACAACAGAAATGTATTTCTCACAATTCTGGGGACTGGAAGTCCAAGATCAGCGACTCTGGGAAGGACTCTCTCTGTGTTGCAGACTGCAGACTTCTCATTGTGTCCTCACATGCAGCAGGAGAGTGAGTGGGCTCTCTGAGGTCTCTTTTAGAAGGGCACTAATCTCACTCACATTGGGGTTAGGATCTCAACATATGAATTTTGGGGAGACATGTTCAGTCCACAGCATTTCACCTTTAAAAACCTGCATTCTCACATTGTGGAAAGACCTTCCTGAAGACTCTTTTAAAGGGTACCAGTCCCTTCATGAGGGATACACCCTCATGACCCAATCACCTCTCAAAGGTCGCCCTCCTTATCCCATCCCATTGAGTGTTAGAATTTCAACACAAGAATTGGTGGGGCAACACATTCAGTCCCTAACAGTAGCCCTGGGGGACCCGCCTGGTCCACTGGGGCACCCCACCCACCTGCTAGCACTGTCATCCTCGCAGCTGTTGGGTATCATTCTCATTTGAATCAGCCCTGCTCTGGCAAATCTCTTCTTTTAGCAATGGGAAGTGGGACTGTGATTTTGTCTTGCACTCCCAAAACGGGAAATAGTCTTCCTACCTGGCTGAAAAGAGGCAGTTGCATCTTTTGAACAGAGACCTTGGACTGGGACAGCGCTTTCACTCCCAGAAGGACCTGGTGCCCTCTCCTGGGTATCCTGCAGCCTCACCCACCATGGTGTTTATGTCACTGTGTGTCCCTTCTGATTCCCTTGGCCCTTGTCTTCCTGCTGGACTGGGACCTCACTGGAGGGCCTGGGGGGTGCTGCTTGTCCCTGGATTTCAGCTTGAGGGTCTCAGGAGAAGTTATGGAGGAACTCAGGTGTGCATGGCCTTGGAGATGAATCATTTCCACCAGCCCACTTACAGATGGGGAGACTGAGACTTGGGGGCGGGAGTGTGGGTGTTGGTCGAGCGACTCACATGTTCTGACTCAGCCCTCACCACCATAGCCTTGATTGGAAATTAGTTTCCTTCCCTCAACCTTTAGAGAGACAATCCAAGGCCTCAACACGACATCGGCTCATTCATTCATTCACCTCACTCATTCATTCTATAAATTTTTATTGAACTTGAAATCTTAGGATGATTTTATTAAGAGTTTCCTGCAGTTGGAGCGATACACCCTGTTTCACCGTTCAGTCAGGGCATGAGCACTGACTGCCACAGGCTGTGGGCAAGGCCAGCTAGGAGGATGCTGCCTCCCAGAGCTGGTGCTCAGCTCAGTCCTGAAGCTTGCTGGAATATACCTCGGCCCTGTCCAGGGGCAGTCCCCGATTCACGGATGTGTAGGAAGGTTCTGAGGTCCCCAGCGACTTGGGGACAGCCTCCTGCGTGATCTGGGAATCATGTGTTGTTTCCCCATCAGAACTCCCCATGTCCCTGGCCAAGGAATGGAGAGAGCCAGGATTAGGGGAGCAGAGCAAACCGAAACTCTGTTAGCTAATCAAGACCTTCATACTTAGACATTGATTTCACAGACGTCGCCTTAGGCATTCATTCAATACACCTACCTTTCTGGAGTGCTGACCCTATGCCAGACCCTGGGAAGAAGAAAAGGGTCACCCTTTTGGAATTATGCAGAATTTTTCTTTTTTGTAGAAGGTGGTCCTGATTTGTTGTGTAGGCTGGTCTTGAACTCCTGGCCTCAAGCAGTTCTCCTGCCTTGGCCTCCCAAAGCACTGGGATTACAGGTGCAAGCCACCACACCCGGCCCTATATGAACAATGTATAGATCTTACTGTGAACTGGACAATTTGAGGCCACTGTTCTATGTCCCCCAAAACCCAAGATTGTATAGGGAGATAGATTGCAACAGACAATGACCACACAGAGTGAACAAGTGCAGGTGAGAGCTGTAGGAAGGTTTCTTGGAGGAGGCAGCAGCTAATCTGTCCCTTAAGAAGGGTTGTTGGGGTAGAGAAAGGCATTTCTGGTGAGAGATGAGCACGTGGCAGGTGTAAGATGGGAAGGGCAGAGAAGCATCTAGGGCAACAGTGGACCATTCGGTGTGGCTGGGGCCAAAACAGGTGGGGATGGCAGGTAGAACCTGTCAAAGAGCTAGGCTAAATTCAGACAATGAGGCTTTCTGTGCCAGATTAGGGCACTCCCCAAAGGGAGGGGGGACATAACTGTTCTGTCTGATCCCAGGTCCAGCCAAGCAGAGTCTCTCGGTGGCTGACATCATCTGTTATTTGTGTGTGTTTTTTTTTTTTTTGAGTTAGCGTCTCACTCTGTCACCCAGACTGGAGTGCAGTGGCCGCTTCCGGCCACCGCAGCCTCGACCTGCTGGGCTCCGGCGATCCTTCCGCCTCAGCCTTCCGAATAGCCGGAACTACGGGCATGCGCTACCACGCCCGGCTGGTTTTTTTTTTTTGATTTATTGTAGAGATGAGGTTTCGCCTGCCCAGGCGGGTCTCGAACCCACGGGCTCAAGCAATCCACTCACCTCAGCCTCCCAAGGCGCGGGATTACAGGCTGAGCCACCAAGCCCGGCGTTATTTGTGTTTTTACTAATGTAAATGTCAGTGGTCAATCTGATTTCCAAGTTCACGGTCCCCTCCCCCACTCCATTCTCCACTCACCCCCACCTATCTTTTTCCATATATTCACTTCATTATACCTACTCGAAGAAATTTTTCTGTCTGCTTCCCCAACTCACGGGGACATTCCCCCCGGATCTGCAAAGCCCCCTGGGACATTACTTTCCTCTCACTGAGAAGCACACTGCATGACTTTAGTTCAACCCTGTCCTGATGAGAGTTTGTTCATGCTGATTCTTCCTCCAGGAATCATGCTGATTCTTCCTCCTCCCTAGGCAGGATCTGCCCTGTCCTCCTCTGGATTTCCACAGCCCCTATGGTGGCCTTGGTTCATTCCCTGCTGGGTCCTCCCAGGTATTAGTAGACTATGAGCACACCTGTTTCCCTGCCAGGCAGCCCTACTAGCCCCGTGGAAGACCTCAAGTCCTAATTCAAATCTGAGGTGTTACTGGTGTCAGTCCCTGCTCTGGGTTCTGATCCTAGGCTGTGTGACCTTGAGCTACCCTTCTCCCCTCCAGGCCTCAGTTTCCCTACCTGTACTGCAAGTGGGTGAATTATAATAACAACTTAAAAGCAAATATTTGTTGAGTTCCTGGGCACTGCCCTGAGGATTTCTTTTACTCAGGCTGGAATGCAGTGGCACAATCATGGCTTACTGCAGCCTCGACCTCCTGGGTTCAAGCAATCCTCCCACCTCAGCCTCCCAAGTAGCTGGGACTACGAGAATATGCCAATTTTGTTGTTGTTGTTGTAGAAATGGTATCTCACTGTGCTGCCCAGGCTAGTGTGAAACTCCTCAAGCGATCCTCCTGCCTCTGCCTCCCAAAAACGTTGGGATTACAGGCATGAGCCACCATGCCTAGCCATCCTGAGGACTTTATAGAGGTCATTCCACTTAACCTTCACAGCTCCACGGGGTGAATAATATTTATAATCTTCATTTTCCAGATGAGGAAACTGAGTAATAGAAGGATAATATGCCTTGCCCAAGGTTGTACAACTCTAAATGCCAGAACTACAAGGGGGACCCAAAAAAATCCAGAAGTATGTTTTAGAGGGCGGGCCCCTTGTAATACAGGCATTCCCCACTAGGTAAGTGTTCTGGGAACCATCGGCATCAGTGTACCAGCTAGCATTGTTGTGACAGGCTGTGTTTGGCTTTGGTGAATTTTTTTTTTTTTTTTTTTGAGATTCTTACAATGCATTTGCCTACTTCATGATGGGTGATCTACGAGTGCACCCACCCATGCTATGCTGAGTGTTCAGCAGTTTTTGACCAAAAATGTCATTACCTCTGTCTGGGCCCTGTCCTTCCTATTCACCCGATCTTGCCCTAGCAACTTTTTTTTTCCCCCTGGATGAAAAAAGTCCTCAAAGGGAAACATTTTCTAATGTGAAGGAGGTGAAACAAAAAACAGCAGAAGCACTAAAAGGCATCGAAATTGATGAGTTCAAAACTGTTTTGAGCAGTGGGAAAAGCATCTTGATAGGTGTATTGCATCAAACAAAGAGTACTTTGAAGGTGACTGAAGTGTAAACATGTAAGAATAAATACACAATTTTGTATAAATAAATTCTGGTTTTTTGGGGTCCCCCCTGGTAAGATTCGATTGGCTGTCTGTCCACAAAGCTCGGGTTCTGAGCCCCTCCCTCCCCAGCTGAGCGACTTGACCTTGAAGGTCCTCCTGCCTTGAAACTCCAGGGCTCTTCTTCCCTTTCACCAGACCCCACCCCACAGGATGGAAGGAAGTTCCCTGGCCTCTGAGGCTCTCCCCTGCCTTGGAGGACCCAGCTGCAGAATCCTGCCCTACAGAGTGTATTTGGTGCATCCCCAGGATCCAGCCTTCCCAGCGGGTGGGTACTCACACGAGGCTGAGGACAATGGCGCCAGCAAAACCCACAAGCAGGAAGAAGGGCAGGGAGCCCAGGATGGAGGTGATGACAATCATGCCTCCACTCCGCCGGCCTGGCCATGTGTCGATCACCAAGTATGGAGTGGCTGTAGAGGGATTCAGAGCAGTTACTCTCCAGACACTGTGCCCCTCGGCCTTCTCCCAGGGAGGCAGCAGGTGTTCCCCCTGCACTGGCTGCTGAGAGTCCAGGGATGAACCTGGGACCCAGTTCAGAACTCTCTCCTCCCAGGTTTTAGGCACAGTTACCTTGTTTGCCCCGCATCCCACTTCCCAACTTTCTTGTGTGAATTTCTGGCCTCTTCCTCTTCACTGTCTCTCTGCACAATTTTAAATTATAAACAGACTCAAGTCTTCTAATGAGACGCTGAGATGGAGATTAGAAACAGTTAAGATAAAGACAAGACAAAGGGCCCTGGTCTGACAGGGCAGGGTGGGCTATGGTTGTCACTCTTCTGGGCTGGTCTTACCCTTTGGAAACTACGTGAACAAAAGACTTACAGGTCCTACGATAGCTGGCCACTTGTGGCAACTGTTCCACGTGGGTCCCCTGGAGACCCCCATTCGGCAGATCACTCATTGCCCTCAGGGAGACTGAGTCCTTGCCCAAGAATGTACAGAATCCAGGCTCAAGCTCCATCTGTCTGGTTCCAGGGTGTGTGCTGTCCCCACAGATGGTCCAGGACCTCCCCCAAGATAACTGGGGCTACTGCTTCTGTCTGGATTCCTCAAAAGAAACAGGGAGGTCCTGCAAGAATTCTTCTGCCCCCTTCTCAGGTGAAGAAACTGAGGTACCGAAGGGCTCACATTGCAGTGAGGGACAGAGGCTGGGTTGAGAGTCAGGATCCTCAGTCCCAAGGGTCCCAAGGCTGTTTCAGTGGGACCACGCTGCATGAGATTGCTACTGGTAGGGGCAGGCAGGGCGTAAACATGAGAGACGTCACCCCAGACACACACACATATTCTCACACACTCACATCCCATACACTACACACTTACACATACAGGACACTACAAATTACATACATATCACACACTGCACATATGTCACACACACCCCACAAACTGCATACACACATATACCACACATACCACAAACCCATTCTTACCACACATTTCCACACTCACCAGCGGGTGGTGTGTGACCTCAGGCAACATTTTGGGGCCGCTACATGCCCCTTGGGTGAACAAGGAGTGGTAGGAAGCTCTGCAGGTAAAACACTCAGCTCTGTGCTGTCCTAGCCCACTAGGCAGTCTCATCTTGGGGCCAGGAGTTGGGGGGTGGTCCTCAGACACTTAAAATTACCCTCCAGGTCCCTTATGTGGCCCTGACATGCAGTAGCCAAGATTCTGTGTGTGTAAACCTCTGGTCTCTGCTAAGAACCCCAGGTGGAGGCCTGAGGAAGGAGCAGGGCAGGGCCCCAGGCAGGTATGAGGCCCTTCCAGGCCTCCCACCCTCAGGAGAGCCATCCAGGTGCTAAGAAGGAGGGCAGGGGAGGGTGTGTGGTGCCCTTTCTGTCTCCTCAGCCTCAGACCTCTGGAACCATCTTACCTGGTCGTGGCTGTTTGTTGTAAGGATTCAAGAAAGGGGCTGGGTAGGATCTAAATGCAGAATGAGCTACAGGCCCCTGAAGGCCACACACTGCGAGGGTTGGAAGGACAGGTTGGCCTTGACTCCAGTTACACCCACCCCCCACACCCCATCCAAACACCTCCAAGTTCTCCACTTTGATCTGTTTTAACACCTGGCCCTCAATGACAGAAGGGAGGGAGAAGTTTCAGGTTACCCTACTTTAAGGTGGGTTTTACTCATCACCCTGATGGTCATCTGTGTCTGGGGAGGCTTTCGCAGTGACAGTGTGAGTCTTCCTTCTCATGGCCCATGCCTGGCCCTGTCTTGCCGGGTCCCCTTGAAGATCATCCCCAGCCCAACCCCCCAACTTACGTTGTTTGGTGCAGATGGGGTCTGACCACAGGGTCTGGTCCTGTACCAAGCCCGTGGACATGTTGACAAGGACATACTTGAACCTGAAAGGAGTTGGAACGAAGGTGACTTCCATCCTTCCTGTGAGCCCCAGCCCCAGCTACAAGGAGGTGAGAGGGCGTAAGATGGCCTGATGGGGGAGGAAGAGGGAGAAGTGATGGAGAAAGGAATTGTGGGGGGGATTCCCAGGAGATAGAAATGTGGACAGTGTAGACAGTCACTCTGGGCAGTTGGATGGTGCTAGACTTGGTTTTGGTGCCTTGGCCACCTATGACCCTCTGGACCCTTCCCCAGATTCGATGCCACCTCCTCCATGAAGCCTTCAGAGTCAGAAGACTTTCTCTAGGCGGTCCCTCTTGGAGCCCCCTTCTGTTTCTCTACCTCATGTAATATACATGGCATATTTGCTGAGTACTAACACTCCTATCCTCTTTGCATTTCTGTCTTCCACTACTCCAAGCCTGATCCTTGGAGTATCACAAAGGGAACTAAAAAAACAAAAATCCAAACTGGAATAACATCCATTACCGGCCCTGCTGCTCTCAGGGAAGGGCTACGTGAAAAGTGCAGAAGTCCCCAAACAAGGGGATTTACTCATCATAAAAGATGATCGGGCAACCATAGTCTCCTTAGGGTCTCATACTCATTTAAAATGAGGGATGTTCTGAGGACTCAACTCTGTTACAGCCTGTAGTTTAACACTTAAATATCAAGACCCTTAAAATCTCTGTAGCAGTGGTCCTTGAACAACTACCATATCACTAAAAGAAAAGGATGCAAAGTAGCAGGAAGCTGCAGGGGGTGGGGGAGGTGGGATTGACAGTAGTAGTCGATGTCTGCCTGGGGAAGGGGGTGGCACACCTCATCAATAAGGGTACCTGCACAATGAATATTGATATACCTGACCTTGAATTGTACTCCACAATTTAGAAATAAAAATTAAAGGAGGAAAAAATAATCTCTGTAGCTTCCAGTGTTTTGCTTAGTTCTCTGCTGCCTTGTTTCAAGATGAGAATTCCAGAAGCAAGGCTGTTCCAGAGGTAGGGTGGGCTTGCAAATGAAGTCAGAGAAGGCTGCCTTTGCCATCGAGGAGGGAGATGTTTTCCCATGTTAAAAATAAGGTCAGAGGGCAACCCCTTCGGGTCCCCACCCACTGTGGGAGATTTCTGTCCTCTCAATAAATCCCGCTTTCTAAAAAAAATAATAATAATAAGGTCAGAGGTAAAGGGTCAGGGGTGGGAAGAGAGCAGGAACCCCTGTCCTGCCCAGTGACTAAGGCCAAGGGAGGAGGGAAGCCCTTTGAGAAGATGGCAGGTGGATGAAGGTCTGGGGCCTCCACCCTAGGCATCTCCATGGAAGCCAGAGTGGGTGTCACTTAAGGCTTAGGCACCAGGTAAGATCCTCCGGCCAGCCACAAGTCAGGACTGAGCCTTGAGTTTTATACAGAGAAGATGCTCAGAAAAATGTGTGGAAATGAACTGAGGACCCACTGGTGTGGGGGTGGATAGCAGAAGGGCTGGAAGGATGAGGAAAAAAGGCGAAGGTAAGGTAGTGGGTGGAGAGGCCTTCAGTGGGGCTCAGATCATGCTGGGCTGCAGCTTTTCACTAGACAACCTTCCCTTTCTGGACCAGTTTCCGTTCTGTAAAACAAAGGGGCTTGGGTGGGTGACTCCCACACATGTGATAGGCCAAGACCAGCTGCACAATTTGTGGAGCTCAGTGCAAAATGAAAATGTGACCCCCTTGTTCAAAAATTAAAAATTTCAGGGTGGTGACTGCAGCCAAGAGGGGGTCCTTCTGAGCTTGGGGCTCTCGGGGTCGCATGCCCAGAAAGCCAGCCCCGTTTGGACTTAGAAAGTCAGCTCTCAGAATGTGGCTGCTCCCACTTCACCCCTGCTGGGTCTTCCCATGTTGGGGCTCGGCTGCAGCTCTCTCCAGGCTGTTCACACCCACCTGTACTCCGTGGCTGCTGACAGGGGTGGGTTGCAGAGGCCCTGGAAGTTGGGGTCCCATAGGCAGGTCCCATTGGCGCCCACCCTGATCAGGTATGCGTTTAGGATCTGCGAGGCCTGGGACACATCCCCAACAGCATCCAGACTGGGCAGGTCACCGCAGGGGGTCAGGTCAAAGGCCACGGCTTTGTAAGGGCCTGTCCTCCCGCCTTCTGTTTCCTGGAACATCGAGTTCAGTGGGGTCTTGGTGCTGTCCTGCACTGAGGCATTCCTGAAGCCGGCTGCAGAGGCAGTGCTGGGAGTGAGGTTCCTGGCTACTCCAGTCCTACACACTCAGTCATTTATCAAACACCCTCTGAGCATCCCCTCTGCCCCAGCTGGGCACTACTGAGCACTGAGGTCACAGGCCCAAGTCAAGCTCAGTCTCTGCCCTCCCAGTGTAATTAAGGAGATGATTGCCTCCCCTGATTCTGGCACTGTATCTGGCACTCACCCATCCTATCTTGTTATATTCCTGTAATCCCCCACCCCAACAGACCTTTGCCACCAGGTTGCTGAAAGCCCTGGAGACTCTCTTCTGTAAAATGGGACAGGAAAGTCATACAGTACAGGGGAAATATGTGGTGGAAGCAGGTAGATCCCTATTAGGTCCCAGATCTCCTCCTTATTAGAAAGGTGATCCTGGACAGCTCACTTTGCCTTTCTGGACACTGGTCTTCTCTTCTGTGAAATGGGAGAGAAATATCCTGCAGTGCTCACAGATTGGGCACAGGCAGGTGGTCAATAAACGTTTGCTGAAAGAATAAAAAGGTCAGGCATGGTGGCTTATGCCTGTTATCTCAAAACCTTGGGAAGCTGAGGCAAGAGGATTGCCTGAGCCCAGAAGTTCGAGACCAGCCTGGGCAACGTGGCAAGACCTCATCTCCATAATTAAAAAAAGAAAAAAATTAGCCAGCCTTGGTGGTGAGTGCCTGTAGTCCCAGCTGAGGGACTGGAAGGCTGAGGCAAAAGGATCACCTGAGCCCATCAGGTTGAGGCTGCGGTGGCTGTGAGCATGCCACTGCACTCTAGCCTGGGTGATAGAGTGAGATTCTGACAACAAACATATAAATAAAATAAAACAAAATAATGACCCTGAGCAAGCCGTTGTAAATGACTGACTGCTAGAGATGCAAGAGTTGTTATTGGGCTCCTCTCGGAAACACAGAATTCCCATTAGTGAAGGGGTCAGGGGTAGGCCGGAGTGGCAGGTCTGAGCAGATCAATTGTTTGGCTTTGTCTTGAAAACACTGATCTTGAACCATCTTGGAAGGACTTGGGCCTGAAGACCACAGAGTTCAGGATTCACCCTCCAGCTCCGGGAGCTTAGTGAGTAATTTCACCTCTCTGAGCCTTGAGTCCCTGCTCTGTATTAGTAATAGTTACCCTGCAAGCTAGTTGTAGATATTAGCTCCAAAGCACCTGGTATAATGTGGGTGCCCGGTGATGGATGCTGTTATGAATTCCCCCACTAGATTGGATGCCTCTCCAGGGCAAGGACAGGTCTGTGACCACGGCGCCCAGTCCAGGGCTGGCCCAGAGTGGATGCCAGGGCAGGTTGAGAAAGAGCATGGGATAGTTTAATTAAACTACTACAGGGATGAATGTCTCTCCACCTGGCTCCTTCCCTCCTCCCTGTGACAAGTCAAAGCCCCTTTTAGGACCCTTACCTGAGTCAACCAGGACGTAGAGGTAGATCTCATAGGGGCCACTGAGGGCCTCTGAGCTGTCAAACATGCAGAGAGGCTTTTCCAAGGCCACGGTGGTGAGTGTGGGGTTGTTGGTGGCAAAGGTCACACTTGCCAGTTGGGGCTGGAGGTTCACAGCTGGAGGCAGAGAGGATGGGAGCTGACATCCAGCAAACCGTCCACACCCATGGGCACCCTCTGCTCCCTCACATATCTGCATGCAGTCACCAAGCACCCAATGGACTTCACCCTCTCTAGGGGCCACCTCATAATTTGTCCTAGCAATGGGCAGTTCCCCTGCCCCTACCCAGTTCTCCTGGCCAGAAACCAAGCAGTCCAGCCAAACTGTTGCCCTCTCTCTCCCCCTGCAGCCATTCAGTCACCAAGAACTCCACTGCCTCTCCTAGGCATCTCCTCACCCCATTGGCCCAGCCCCCCTCCACTCTATCCTCTTCACCTGGACCAGGGTAGCAAGAGCCCCTGCCTCTCTAACATATGGATGGGACCATGTCGCTCCTGTGAGGGCCCTTCTATGACCCCCCATGGTCTTCGGTGGCAGTCCAGCCTTTTCTGAAGGCAGCGAAGTCCTGAAGCTCTGGGCTTTGCTTCCTTGGGTCTCCAGCATCAGTCCCCCCTCCCCAGGGTCTCCTCACCCCATAGTCCAGTCACACTGATCAATGGGCAGTTCCCAGGATAGCCCATGCTGCCTCCCATCTCTGTGAACTTGCCCATGCGGCTTCCTCCACAAGATATCTCTCCATCTCCCCTTATCCAGACGTCAGCACAGTTCTGGGTCTAGTCCCTTCTCTGCTTTCCTGCAGCCCCCTGTGTGTTGGTCTCTTGCGACACTCATCGCAGGGCTGTCGCCATCCATGAGCCCTCAGATTCCCAAGAGGAGGGGCATAAACGTAATAATATCTGGGTCCCCAGCGCCAGGAACCAGGGGGTTCTGGCGGCGCACGCCCTGGGACAGTTACCCGCTCTCCCTGGGCACAGCCCTCTCCTGTCCTCCCCCGCCTACCCGAACCGAACCGCAGGCAGCCGAGGGCCAGCAGAGCCCAGAGCGGAGGCATCGCCCGGAACAAGCGGCAGGAGCGAAGGCCGGGCGGTCCAGCCGGCGAGCGCCGGCACTTGGCTCTCCAGCCCGCTCACCTGCCCGCCCGGGGCCCTCGGCACGCCCCGCCCCCGCAGCCGCCGCCGCCAGCCAATCCGCGCCTCCTCGCGGGCTATTTGCATAAGACCCCGCCCCGGGCTCCCCTGGACCGCACGGTGCCCCAGCACTCAAATCCAACAGGGTTGAGGGGAGACCTTCCCGAGCCCTCACCAAAGCGCCTACTGTGTGCTGAGGCCAGGACGACGCTTTCATGGCGTCTTTCACCTAATGACACCTTGGGGGCAAGCCACACCCTCTTGGAGCCTCCGTTTCCAATGGAGATACTAATTCCTACAACTATTTAGGAAGACCCTACTATGTGCCAGACACTCACTGGGCTCTTGTGACCCTTTCTGCTCACAGGTACAAGGTCAAGACCCATGGAGGCTGGGGAGGGCAGGGACTCACCAGGCCACACGTGGACTCCATGGAAACGTGGAGGCTGGAGGGACCCAGGAGTCCTGTCACCCAGTCCAGGACTGCTTCAAAAGGGATGGAACAGGGTTTTAATGCCTGCTCCTGAGAGGGTGTTTGAATACAGTGATGGGCCTCCTCTACCAGACTAGAAGTTGCCTTGCAGCGTCAGGAATGCATGCACACCTCCGAGTGCACCTTAAATCAATTTTACATTTAAGAAATAAAAGTGCCAGGTGCAGTGGCTCATGCCTGTAATCCTAGCACTTTGGGAGGCTGAGGCAAGAGGATTGCCTGAGCCCAGGGGTTTGAGACCAGCCCGGGCAATTTGGTGAGACCCTGTCTGATCTCACCAGATCAGCTGGGTGTGGCAGCATGCCCCTATAGTTCCAGTTACTTCAAAGACTGAGGCAGGAGGAGGTTGAGGCTGTGGTAGCCGTGAGCAGGGCACTACACTCCTGCCTGGACAACAAAGTGAGGTGAAGGAAGGACGGAAAGAAGGCAAGAACGACGGACGGGCAGGGGGGGGGTGGGAGGGGGGGTCGGGGGGGGGGGGGGGGGGGGGGGGGGGGGGGGGGGGGGGGGGGGGGGGGATGACCTGGCACCATTGTTTCCACCCTCTGGGTTAATTTGGGGTTGGGATTAGTGGGATACGGCCTT
>CAUYQG010146512.1:0-10055 GCA_963574415.1 Tarsius wallacei
AATTACAGGCACGTGCTACCATGCCCGGCTGATTTTTTGATTTATTGTAGAGATGAGGTCTCGCCAAGTTGCCCAGGCAGGTCTTGAACCCGCGGGCTCAGGCAATCCACTCACCTCAGCCTCCCAAAGCACGGGATTACAGGCTGAGCCACCGAGCCCGGCTTCCAAGTATATTTTAAATGATACCTAGGTTATTTATAACATCTAATATGACATAAATTCTATGCAAATAGTTATATTGTTTTATTAGCATTTTTTTCCCCAAAGTATTTTTGAACTGGTGGGTGTGCAATCAGCAAGTATGGAGGGTCAATTGTAAACAGTACCAGAGTCCCACACTCAGAGATTCTTTTTTAATTGGTCTGAGATGTGGCTTTGGCATTAGGATTTTTAAATCTCCCCAAGTGATGTAATTATGCAGCTAGGGGCCTTGGCCCAGTCAATGAGGGCAGAAATAAAGAGATAGGCCTGAATATTACTTGGAAATTAGGGTCAACAGGGCTTGGTGGTTGATTGGACGTGTGTGTAGTGGTGATGTGGGTGAATCTACAGGTGAGAAACCTGTTAGATGATGCCTAGTTTTCTGATTTAGAGGATTGGAAAGATGGTGACTACATTAACCAAGATAAAAAAAAATACAGGAGTAAGAGAGGGTTTGCAATCTCTGAAAGTAATGAAATATAGAAGAGAATAATTATGTTATATCTAGATAACAATGAATTTTTAAAATATTTGTAATAGATTCTAGATTTTTTTTGAATAAAATGAGAATATACATTTTAAGTTTTTTGAAACTGAATCCTACCCTGCTGTCTCCTCTTTCTGGTGTTAACAACCTCATTTTACCTTGTCTCCAGACAGCCTTAGCATTCCTGGCGGCTGTTAAGATCAGGGAAAGTAGGTTGATGATGGTGGTGAACCATCACAATTGCTAGAACCCCACCAACTTCATTTCTACTCACAAGCTCTATCAGGAGAGTGGGCTCCACTTGTCTCCTATGCTAAGAGCCAGTTCTAGTGATAATGCTGACTGGCTGATGGAAAAGAGGACCCAACTACCTGACTCAGCTAGCACTGATCCACCGGCAACTACCCAACAGCAACTGGGTCAGCAGGAGAAACAAAAGCCTTGAACACAGTGGTTCTTATTCTGGCTCCACACTGGAATCACCTAGAAAGATTTTAAAAAGTACTTATGTCTGGATTTCACTCCTAGGGTCTCTCATTTTAACAGGTCTATAGTGCAAAATGGACATTGTGTTTTTCTTAAATGCATGGGATATTCTTAATGCTTGGATTATGCTAACATGAAATCTAGGTTGGACCTTTGATTTAGTAACTTTGTGCACCTCTCAATAAGCAGATTGCATTCCTATTAGCAAGTAGATTGTTTTGGGATAAGTCAGAATGGTGAGAGAATGGCTTCCTTGTCTGAGAGGATTAGCAGAAACTACTGCATGCATTAATATTTTTCCAGAAATGTACTCTTAGTGGTCAAAAGTTCACATATAAATATCCAATTATCAATGCCAGATGCTATAGGTTTTGACTTTTCAGACAGAAATTAACTGCCTGCATTCTACTTTATGGTAATAGAGTCTACTTAAGGAAACAGACCTATGCTCAGTAATAGAGTAAAAGGAATTTAATAGTATAAAAGTGTTTGAAGAACTGAAAAGGAAAACAGTCTGGGCAGGCAATTCAGTGATGGACAAAAAGAAGCCATATACCACTTGTAGATCTGGAGGGACAAAGGCAGAAAACATTTTTACAGTCATCCCTTGGTATCCTCAGGGGATTGGTTCCAGGACCCCTGTGAATACCAAAATTCGCACCTCCTCAGCTCCTACCATTGGTCCTTGGGAACCCACAGACAGGAGAAGTTGGCTGCCTGTATCCACAGGTTTTGCATCTTGAGAATAACATGTTTTCAATCCATGCTTGGTTGAATCCATGGATGTGGAACCTGGGGATACGAAAGGTCAACCATATTTACTGAAAAATTCCAGGTGAAGGTAGACCCAAACAGTCCAAATCCATGTTGTTCAAGGGTCAACTGTGCTAGCCTATAAGAGCACAGGTTGTCTTTGGGAGTTGGGGCCTTGAAGGGGCCACTGTCCAACAGGAACTGGAACCATAGAGATGCAGACCCCACTGGAGATGCTTTCTAAAGCTAAGAGAAGGAAACCTGGCTTCTCCCCCTTCCCTCCTTGCTCTTTAGTCTCCTACATGTGCCTTCCATTGGCTAAACCCAACAGGAAGCTAGACTGCATGGGGTCCTGGGATGTATAATCTGCAGAATTTGACACCCTGCAATACACTGCAGAGCTGGAGGATGAGGATGGATCTGAAAGCAAACAGGCAAATGACTGGGACTAGGGATGCTGAGCCAGATTTATCCTAGATTCTGGCTGTGGATGCATTCCATTTTTGCTGTTAAGTATTAATATATGTAGGACAAAATACAACATAATTAGAAAATTCTGAGTTTTCCTCCCTTATTCAACTTGCATAGGAACAATTATTCTAGAGACCTATATCAGAAATTGTCCTGAAATTACCAGCTCCTCAGCTAAGAAGTTCACACTTGTAGAGTCTATTTCAATATAAACATGTGAAAATTCTCTTTGACATGCATAAAGGGAAGAACAGAGATGGAAACAGATACACAAAAAAGAGAACTTTGGATAGGTGTAGTCTTATTGTACAAAATGTCACTGAACAGTGAATAACTAATTATTGTGTAACAGCAGCATTGAGGGTACTATTTTTCGATAAAAGGCAAGGCTCATTTCCACAGCTAATTTACAAGAGTGGAATTTAGACTAATCATATTTTTTCCCACTCAAAAACTACCTTGGTTGCATATATTGAAAACCAATTAAGAGTGGGGTTGTGTTTATGCAAACCTGCTACTGAGGGGACCAAATGGGCTTTAACTCTAAAACCACCGTTCTACCTGTTGGTGGTCATACTATACTATTTAGAAAGGTCTAACTTATTCTAAATTAACATCCCTAGTCAAGACAAAGATGAACCTGGTCCCAGATGAACCATCTGGTTGGAACATTGGTGAGAGGCACACCTTGATGAATTGGAAATGAGCTATGGATACAGATCTAGCAACAGTATCACTTTCCCAAAACAGCATTGGTCTGAATGAGGTGGGCAAAAAAATGTTATTTTCCTATCCTCCCTTGAACTGTAAGAAGGATGGGGAAGAACAAAATAACTCTGAAAGGATTCCAATTTAGTCTTTTCTTTTTATTTATTCTAAAAATGTGGAGTACAATTCAGGATTTGGTATCCAATTTAGTCTTAGGTGTCTATTCATGTGCTTATTCTGATTGAGATGACTGATACACTGAACTAAATCAATTATTTTACAATTATTTTACAATTTCTTTTAAAATTTAAAAATGAGATTTCTTCTGAGCTTGGTGTTTTGTCTCCTTGAAGGCCCACCTTGGTTTAGGGAGCTCACACAAGTGGGCAGCAGAAGGGAGCCTTTCCAATTGTATAGTGAGTAGAATGACACATCAGTAGTAGTAGTCTTCTCTGAAAATATAAAGCATGGAACAATACTTGCTCTGAAAAAACTCATACAGACCAACCAGTAATCCTGACCACATTTGGGATTCAGGGCTCTTTGCAGTTGATGCAATACTTCTTGACTGGGAGCAATTTATTGTGGAGGATCTGGTAGTAGAGGAAATATTCATAGACTAATACAGGTAAGCACAATCAAGGCATTAAAAATCCTAACATCAGACCAGGTGTGGTGGCTCATGCCTATAATCCCAGCACTTAAGGAGGCTGAGGCGAGAGGATTGCTTGAGCCCACGGGTTCGAGACCAGCCTGGGTAACTTGGTGAGACCTCATCTCTACAATAAATCACAAAATTAGCCAGGCATGGTGGCGCATAGCTGTAGTTCCAGCTACTTGGAAGACTGAGGCTGAAGGATCACCTGAGCCCAGCAGGCCAAGGCTGTGGTAACCATGAAGGTGCCATAGCTGTCTCCCAGTCTGTTCCACATATAGCATTTATTTGACCTATACCTCTGTGCAGTTCTTCAGGAATGCTTCTTCTACTGATAATTCATTTTCAAACAAACCCAGAACTTTAAATGATTAGGTTAGTCTAAAAATATGCCAGGTCCTTTTAGCATCTCATGGGCCACACTATCCTTTTCAAATCCTGGTTTCTAAAAAGAGAGGAGGTCCTCGTCCTGACAAGTTGATTTTCTTTGTCTAGACTCAACCAGTAGTGATAAAGGGTAAAGGTACTTGGTGTGTTGTATTTTATTGACATAGTTATTCTGTCCACCTTACGACTTGAATGGTTGTGTCCTGGTATAGGAACTTTCTTGCATGGAGTATGGGTCTAACTTCTGCATCCTAAATACCACAGGGTGTAAGAATTGCCAGGAATACCAAATAAGTAATAGGGGTCTTCACTGGTTCTCCTGTTTGTCGTGATCCTCATTTTCATAAAGGAAAAAAGTAAGGTTTTAGGACATTTAAAAACTTTATGTTACTAAAAGTTTGAATCAGTTGATTCATGAACATTCCCTTCACATGCTCCTGCACTTAGGGAGTGACAATAACAGTGGGAGGATTATTGTTGGGTATTAAATAATTTACTGATTTATTTTACACCATGATCTACAACATGGGTTCCTCTCTCACTGGCAATGGAAACAGGCAATCCCCACTGAGAAACAAAGTCATTCAGAAGTTTCTTTGTGGCTAATTGAATCAGCTTTCCTCCAAGGATGGTCTTCTCTTCACCTAGAAATTTACATAAATATACGAAACCCATAGCCATTTTTGTCTTTGTTCTCTCTTTTTATTCTGCCCAACTTTCTGCGATAAAGTCCCTAATTCATTGTTGAAATTAGGCTTCGCATATACTTCCTTCTATAAATATGATAGTGTAATAAAGGAAGTCATTTGTTGTCCTTCATAATCCTATAGTTCTTTGAGGTAATTCTCTTGCTAGCTGGTTCCAAATGTGTGCAAACTGTATTATACTTCTCTAATCTAAATTATGCAAAGAGACAGATCCTACTTTCCATTACATCTTATAGACACCAGTTTGTATTAAATTGACATCAATATTTCATCCTCTTTGAACTTTTCAATTCTGTTTTTAGTATAAGTTTGCCTCACCTCAGATTTTAAAGTCTTTTTCTTCATAAAACACTACTTGAACTCAAACTTTTGAAAACATTATGTGGCCAGTTTTGCCCCATATCATTTTACTCTTCATTCTTTAGCATTCTCTCATTATTTATTATACTTCTTTATTGTTTTAAACCTCATTTTCACAGTAGTTCAGGGGATTCAGCCATAGTGTAAAATCTTTAGTATTGGGAAGACATTTTTAAACACACTTTTCTAACCAAGAAATTACTCAGACTAATCTATATTTCAATTATTCACAACAGAATGGTAAACCAGAGAGTAGTGGAAAGTCACAGATACATATTACACAAAAGGATATTGAAAATCCATTAGACATTAGTAGACATTGTTAAATAAATGAATGACTACCCTTTCAGAACCATGGACAGCTATATCACCCCCCCCCCATACTGATATCAAAAGTTAGGATTGAAAAATTAAAAAATCGAAAGCCTCTTGATTATGTACCCTTGCCTAATGCTTTAACATCTTAAATATCTTAGTTATCCTTTTAGGAAGATTATTCAGGGCATTGGTGTCTGGTTTACTCTTTTAGAAAGCTTGCCTAGGAACCCAAAGTAGGGGTCTATTAAGAACAGATTGACCACATACACCATCTTGGAGGTCTCACAGCTGTGAGACTTTATCTGAGGATTTCTTACATATTTGTATCTTTCTCAAGTAGTCTAATATCCTGAGAAAGTTTAATGTCCCTTAGCTCTGACCTAGTGTCAGTAAATTTTGATGTTTAGCATTTTAGCTTAATAGAATGTTATAATTCTATGCAATTATGTATGTGTACATTAGAAAAGCAAAAGAAAGGAGGATATGAGAAAAGTGAGAAAGGCAAAAAAAGTACAAATAATCTTGAAGAGGTAGCTAGAGATTGGTGGTCAATTTGACCTATAATGTCATGAGAGCCAGTGAAAGCAAAGAAGAACATGTGTATGTATATATATATATATATATATATATACACATACACACACACACACACACACACATATATAACCACAGTAATAACATAAAAAGAAATATTATTTTACCTTTGTCATTAGATATATGAATATTTCACTGCCAGGTAAAAATCATCCTATACAGCATTTATTAGATTCTCTTAAAGTTTTCTGATGAACATTTATTATTCAATGTGAACAGAGACCTGGATTACATTATTGGCATATTCCATCCAACTTTTTATTCTGGGTTTCTACTATCCATCTTCTCTCTCCCAAGTTATCACCTCTTTCCCACTGCCCAACCTTTCCACTAGCATTATAGTCCTGTGGCTTTTGTAACTGGAAACATTCTTTTTCACGTGAAAATGTAGCTGGTGTCTTTTTGGAAAGGAAATACAACTAATGGGCTACTTTGGCAATAACTTAGTCCTGAGCCTAGCAGGAAGGACTGATTTCTGGCAGGAAAGAGAATTAAATGCTCAAATTCCCAAGCTGTCAGCTAGCAGATGTATGTTCAAACAGGAGAACAAAGAACCTTCTGGAACAAAGTTGAGAGCTCTGGGTGTGTTGTCAATTGGAAGGAAATCTGACTGTTTCAGCTTAGAATCAAATGCTTAACTCCATGTGTTCTGACTTTCTGCACCAGTCTTCTCACCTCACCTCTCCAACCCCATGCCTTCTGCCTGCTGAGAAAATGTCACTATAATGGGGACACATATGGCTACAAATTCAAATTTTCACCCCTACCACATGCCTGTACATCTTTATCATTGAACTAATTGCTTTAGGCAGCATCAGGTGCTTTACACCTGGCTTTCCTTTGTGACTGTGTTATAATCCTGTCTCCCTGTTCTCAGTGATGCCAGGCTCAGGCAGCCCACTGACTGTCTTCTAGCCCCAGGCAATTGTAAGAGTCCAGCATTCATTTCGCAAAAAGCCCACAACCTGTTTGTAGGCATTTAGTTTATGCTAAGATAGCTTCCCCTTTTCAGTATCTTTTGCCTTTGTGGTGTGGGGGGAATATAAGAGACTGGTATAGTTTGAAAGATCTCTAGATATTATTAATGTCATGCGATTTTCAGCAAACCTACAAACTATTTGTAAAATTTTTCTACTTAGTAAAATCTTTTATAACTTCAAATCTTATCCACACTCTGACTACTCACCATCTCTATTTGTGACTCCCCTAAATTACTAGTCTAAATTACCATCAGATCTCACCTATGTTAATACATTTGTCTCCTAATTAGCATTTAGAGTCTACCTCTGCTTCACTTCTGTCTAATTTCAACCCAGGATCCAGGGTGATCCTGTCATATCACACCATATCTCTGTTAAAGAGCCAACAGTGGTTTTTCAGCACACTCAGAATAAAAGCTTAAGTTTCTACAGAGATTCATAAAGTTCTGTGTGATCTGATCACCATCAACTCTCTGGTCTCCACTCCCACTTTTCCTCTTTTTGGTCACTTCAGTCCAACCACACTATCCTTATTGATGTTACCAGGTGTGCTCTCACAGGTATCTAACTATTTCTTAAGTTTGAATTACATTTCCCAGAGAGTTGCGTGGCTCACTTCCCTCTTTGCAAAGTTTTTCTCCCTGCTTTTTTTCTACTTAGTATTTATCACTAAGCATTTTACTTACTTATACTGTTTATTGTCTTTCCTGCTATCATGCAAGCTTCATTTCCCCCTAATTTCTATGTCTGCCCTGTGAGCTTTTCTCTTCTTATCACCATCTGGATTTTTTGAAGCACTCAGCTTGATTACTTTTGCCTGAAAGCTATCACTTGTATTTCTCTCCCCCCAGGTCCAATTCCAGTAGACTAAACAAATATTATAATCACAAAGAAATCTTTTATACTAGGTAAAGGTGTGGGAGGGGAAATATTCTAAGAGAAAGGGAGAAGCAGCTAAAGAAATGCAGGATAACAGAAGGCAGAAACATTAATGCATTCAAAGAATGGAAATGATTCTAACCAGAACAGATTAACTCCAGACCCCTGCTGTGAAAGCCAGGATATTCCAATTCTGGTAAATTCTCAACAGTGGCATAACTCTTGGAAAATGTCAGACTTCCTGATCTTTGGATACTTCCTGTCTAGGTCTACTTTTCTGCATATTTCTACAATCTATCCAGACATATGTCTGGGTGAAAGTCATTTTAAGTCCTGATAGGAAGGATTGCCTTTCCTTATGTCTTCAGACCCTTAGAGATTAAGTGGAACCTATTGGACCAATTTTAAAACTGTCCTTTAACCTGCACCTCTGGCAGGGAGGCAATAGCATTTTTGAGGCATATTCTAGAAAAATGAATGAATAGGAGTGACCTTTAGAAACTGGAGAATAACATCATGCACAATAATCCACAGACGTGTGCCGTCTCAACTTGTACCTACAAATAAAATTAATCTATCAAATACATTTACACTAGACAGGAGCTCAGTGAACTGTGATGAAGAAACTTGCACCAAACACTACTGCTCTAGGTTAGAATGGCAGTCCTTACTTTTTTTTCATGTATCCTTTCCAATAATCTATCTCCCCTAAAGTTTTTATTTACAGGAACAAATCATTATAATATTTAATAGTTGCAAAACGTTTAACTTCTGGCACATTGTAAAAACTGAAACTGAAATTTAAGAATAAAACTATTACAATATTTTTTGAGTGTTTCATAAAAACTCAAATGCTACAATATATTAACCCCATAATCCACTTAAAATAATATATCCATAAACTCTTCCTTAACATCTTTCTCTTTTCTTTGTGAACTCTTATTTCTATTTTCCTATACTCCCCAGATATTTATCCTTGTATATTTTGTGCTTATTTTTTTTTATCATATCATGCTTATTACTAACAAAAGATGCATATAGGTTTAAATTTTAATTTTCTCTAGCCATGAGACTTTAAATGTTAGAATTTTTTTTCTAAACTGGGTTACCATTATAATTTTTAGTAATGAATTCTTGATCAAAATAATATAAATATATTAAAAGTGTTGGTAAATTAAACATAAAAGTAAACTTCTGTCGGTAACTTCTATTAAATGAGATGAATAAGTTCTCCTTAGGATTTTAATGAAAGGGAACAATATTTACTGCTACAAAATTACACATTATAGCATTAACATTTTATAAAATAAGCCTTTTTGAGGATTGACTGTAATTAGAATACTTGATATGATATTATATATACAAATTTCCAGACCCTGTCACAAAATATTCTAATTCAGTAATTTGCTGCCTATACTTTATAAAGCACTGAATTTTCAGAACCTATTAAAGATTTGGGTTCTAATTCTAAATGGAAAGGATAGCCCTTGAAAAATTCTAAGCTAAGGACTGAGACGATCAGAGCTGTGGAAAGAGCATATGAAGAACTGGTTGTTGCAGGCCAAAAGAGGTTGTAAAAATACTCGTTAAAAGGTTGTTTTAGTAGGCAGGAAATGATGGTGGTGGTATTGCTGATGGAGAGAAATAGATGGGTACACTCTGGAGATAAAATTAAACACAATATGGCACAATATGGTGGTTAATTGAATGTGGAAAGTCAGGTAGAAGCAAGTGTCAAGGATGACTTTCAGATTTCTGCCTTAAGAAACTGAATGATGCCGGGCTCGGTGGCTCAGCCTGTAATCCCACGCCTTTGGGAGGCTGAGGTGAGTAGACTGCCTGAGCCCGCGGGTTCGAGACCCGCCTGGGCAAGCGAGACCTCATCTCTACAATAAATCAAAAAATTAGCCAGCTGTGGTAGCACGCGCCCATAGTTCCAGCTAGTTGGAAGGTTGAGGCGGAAGGATCGCCGGAGCCCAGCAGGTCGAGGCTGCGGTGGCCGGGAGCGGCCACTGCACTCCAGTCTGGGCGACGGAGTGAGACTCCAACTCAAAAAAAAAAAAAAAAAA
>CAUYQG010146515.1:0-10921 GCA_963574415.1 Tarsius wallacei
CATGATGCCCGACTCATCACAGAAACCAACTGCCAGCTGTGGGTGGTGGAAGAGCAGAGTGTTAGCCAAATTGATGGTGATTTCGAGGACTACAAGCGGGAAGTGTTGGAGGCCCTGGGTGAAGTCATTATCAACCGACCCAAGAATGAGCCTTCCCTCCCAGAAGTCTCCTGAGAGACAAGCTTATGTGGCCTAGAAGTCCCCTGTTGTCTCCCTTTCTCCTTGGAAGCCTGCCTCTGGTCTGCCGCAGCTGACCCAGCAACCACTCAGGCACATGAAGGTGTAGTGTTGCCTTGATGTGACCAGGATACCACTTTGATGCTTCATTTCTCTGAAAGACTTGTCTGTTCTACTTTTCTTCAGATAACTGAGCGGGCCTTATCCTTGGCATCCCTCTATACAAACTTAGAGGTGACCACCTTCATTGTGGGGTTCCATCTAGCCAAGATTATGTGGCCTGTTGTCTCAAGACTCTGTGGTCCATCTTAATGTTTCAGGCCTGGCTGCCCTCTGGTCTTTGAATGATGCTATTCTTTTCTGGTGGATTTAATGCTTACTTACTGATACAAACAGCTGTTGAAGCTCAGAACTAGAGGCAAGTGTCTGAGGCCTCTGCCATTACCCCACACAAGATTTGGTGCCTGCAGTCTCTTCTCTGGCTGGAGACTTGGGGAAGGAAAGGTTGCTACTGAACTTGAATCTCCCTTTACAAGAGAGAGAAATAAAGGAAAGGAGTTGCTGCTGCCCTGTCACTGGAGATCCATGGGAGATAAAACTGTTGTCAGCTTGATTTGCTGTATTCCGTTTTCTAGCAGCTTTTAATGTCCCCTCTTCCCCACTAATACAGATGGATCTAATTTGCTGTCTTAAAAAAAAAGATGCTGTTGACACATGCACTGCACATTCCTATGCTTCCTCAAGCCAACTGACTGGCTGTTAGAATAGTTACCCCATGGTGAACAGATGACTGCCACAACCTCGGGCTTCACATCTGGTGACAGGAAGGGCAGGGCTCAGAGTATAGTCTTTTCTCAATAGTCTCTTTACAGCAGGCAGGCCTCTCCCATGAAACATGAAGTTTATCTCACATTTTATTGGTCAGAATCACATCTCATGGCCACCCTCAGGAGCAGAGAAAACTGAGCGGCATCCCTGGCATGTGTGGCATCTGTCCTGGAAGACAGCTCAGAGTCGGGCCATAGGTGTCCATAGTTGACAGTGCTATGTTGCAGGGACTGTGGGTGCAGTAGAGGATAAAATGTGGCACCTGCCCTCATAAGCTCACAGTCTAGAGGAGAAAACAAGATTAATCCTCACCCAAGAATGGTGTTCATGGCAAATTCTCAGGCTAGACATTTCCCAATTCAGTAAGATCAATGTTGACTTCACAGCCAATGCAAGGTGCTTACCTTGGATTTCAGTTTCTAAATTCAACTATTCTGATGTCAACTTCAGTCAGATTTCAACGGTCTGTTTTCCGCCAAGTACTGAGATGACTATTATTTTCCTTCTATCTATCACTATACTTCAACTTTTTTAACTCCATTTTTTAAACTATTTTTTCCATTTTCTTTAATCTCCTAGCTGCAAAGTTCTCCTCTATCAGTGCCAATATTCCATCTCCATTCCCTGTGTCGTTAGTAGGCTGCAAATCCCAAATGAGTTGCAGAGTTATCCATATGACTCTCCATTCACGTCTCAAATATGTGCCACGGGATTTTCCTGTCTGTGCCAAATGCACATTTAAATTATTTCATAATGTCCTTCCTTTCTCCAGCACAATCATATCAGTGTGAAATCACGTCTCTCTTAACTCAGTTCCCAGTGCTGATAAACCAGACTCTTGAATATCATTTTCACTAATTTTTTTATACCTTTCTATAACAAAGTTTTTAACATCAGAGAAGGATGTTCACTATATTTATGGCGAGAAAAAATGACATTAGAAGAGCATCCATAACTGACACATCACTTTCACTGTCAAAGTGAGAAGAAAGGTCTATGGGAAGAGAGGAGATCAGCAAAACTCTGAGGACCACAGTAGAAGTTAAGGAAGAGGAATGACTGAGCACATCAGATGATAAAAGGGGGGCTTCTAAGAAGAAAGCAGTGAAAGTTCCATACCACATTGTGTTAGTCAGTTTTGTGGTGCTATCAATAAATGCTTGAGCCTGGGTAACTCAAAAAGGAAAAAAGGTTTTATTCAGACCCAGGGCTTTGCACGGTACTGGCATCTCCTCGGCTTCTGGTGAGGCTTGAGGAAACTTACAGTCATGGAGAAAGGTGTAGAAGGAGCAGGCGTGTCACACAGCGAGATTGGGAGCAAGAGAGAGACGATGCCAGACTCTTTTGAACAACCAGTTCTCTCCTGAACTAACAGAATGAGAACATTTTCCTTACTGTGGCAATTGCATCAAGCCATTCATGAGGGATCCACCCTCATGACCCAGCCACCTCCCAGGAGGCCTTACCTCCAGGATTGGAGACCACATCTCAATGTGAGATTCGAAGGTGACAACAGCCAAAACTCTATCACAAGTGAAGCATTCTTGTTGACCTCAATGAGCACAGATCTCCCTGGAAGTGCTGTCTTGATGGAAACTTGACTTTCTAATCCAGCATATTATACTGGCACTTATGAGTGCATTGCTTAAAGACACATATATTTTACTGTGAGTGGAAATTATTGCTTCTTATATTTTAGAAAATTACAAATCTGTTTGGTCTCATCCAGATGTTTATTTAATTCATAATCTCTGTAAGATGTGAAATCGGTCTCACAGAAATAAAAAGTACATCATTTAGTAAACAATTGAGAACTCGGGAAATAGTGATAGGAACTGATATATATAAATAAACACAATCCAAAAGAGAATGGTCATGATAATATTTAATATTTAAAGTGCAATTTATGCTCAGATTAATCTAATTTGTGTTCATTAGTCATAAAATGTCCTGTGTTCTTCTTAGTCTAACGCACATAGCAATAGAGAAGGTCATAGCTGTGAACAAAGACATTAGCCATAGAAGTGCTTTGTTGTCTCGGGTTTACTGGTCTTTATTCTGGAGGGTTGGCATTCATCACAGGGCAGATACTCAGGGAGTCTTCAGCATTTTTGAACTTGAAGGAGAAAAGAAAGGATGCAATAGCTCCAAAGCAGAAACCTTGGTAAAGGCAAAGAGGTGGGCCCCATCCCTAATGTCACAAAAGGAAGTTTTCCCAATATCCATATCCAGAAGGATCCCCACTCTGCATAATCACGGCTTCACCCACAGGATAGTCGAGGTGTTATGCTGGTTGAGAAGTACTTTCCACATCTCAAACTCAGGATCCAAAATCCAAGTCCTATAAACAGTGGGATCTCTCTTTCTAGAGGAACAGAATCTCTGCAAACTCCCAGGTCCCAGGATTTGCCTTTACCCATGTCCAAATCCCAGTAAAGGTGGTTGGAGGTGAACAAAGGGGAGCCTAGGACACACATCACATACTTGAATCTCTCAGTTCGCTTTGACCAATTCCGTTTGAAACGATCACTATGAACACTCCTTGAATCATTGGAAATGGTGAGAAATTGGTTGTCTGTGTCCACATCCAAGGTCATGTCCACTGCAGAAAAAAACTCCATAGTTCAGGAAGTGGATGTGATATAGACCCACTCTCCATTCCTACTGCAAAGGCTCACTTCTCTCACCCGCCTCAGCTTCTCTCATTCTCTCATTTTCTGAGTTCTAACTGTTCCTGGCTAATTGGAATCTTGCCTAATGCATCTACATTTTTTGGCACACCCTGTAGATGTACCATCAATATTTTGAATAAGGAAAATTAATTAGGTGTGAATATTTATTATAAAATATTGAAATATTTTTTCAATTTTATTTGTAATTTCCTTCCCCATTCTATCTGGTTGATGAGACATTTGCATCTCCAGCTTTTGCTGTCCTAGAATTCTAACAAAATGAAAAGATAATGCTAGAAATCCTAAGACCAGATGGTTTACCACTTCTGAAATCAAGATTTCAAAAAGGGATTCCCTTGGAGAAGAGTAGGGATGTCTTCAGAGCCTGCAACCACCTTGGTCCTGAACTTGCACGGCAGGGGGCGGGGGGGTTGTGCATAGAGAAGCGAGGAAAACTAACAGTGAGTAAATGTGTGAATTGCTCCACTGATTATTAGGATCAGACTCCAGAGCTGTTTGTCCCAGTTCGAGCATGTTGATGGAGCCCAAGGGGAGTTTTAGAAATAAACTCGATCATACGCAATGATCTATCACAGAAACAAAGAACAGAGTACCATATGTTCTCACTCATAAGTGGACCTTGAACAATTATAATACTATAATACTATAAGAAAGAGATTGGCAGTAGTGGGAAACTGTCAGGGGAGGGGACATGGGATTGGCAATTGAGGGAAATTGCTAGGGGAGGGGGGCATACCTCATCAACAAGGGTACCTGCATAATCAGTGTTTGTATACCTAACCCTGAGTTGTACCCCACATCTTTATAATAGAAAATAATAATAAAGTACTTGTTGCTCAGTTGAAAAAAAAGAAAAAAAAAAGACTATATGAGGTCATGATAGTGGAGCCCTCACAAATGGGATAGCAACCACATAGGAGTCCCAAACAAATTTGCTTCCTCTTTTTGACTAGTGAGAACAGAGAGAAAAGGGAATGGGGTCCTCACCAGACACTAAATCTGCTGGCACCTTAATCTTAGGCATTCTAACCTCCAGAATTGTGAGAAATAAATTTCTGTTATTTGAACAGCCACTTAAGGAATAAAATAGACAAGTGGGACCTCATCAAACTAATGAGCAAAGCAAAAGAAACCATCAAGAGAGCAAGGAGACAGCCCACAGTCTGATTAGCAGCCCAAAGTGACTTAGGCAACCTCTTGTCACTTAACGCAAATTCCAACATGTTGCTACAAGGATACTTCCACGTATATCCCCACAGCTTGAACTTAGTTTAACAGCCTTGCCCAGCTTTCAACGAAGGCTGGGAAATGTAGTCTTTATTATGGGTGACCATGAGCCCAGCTTACAATTCTATCACCTCCGGAGAAACGAAAGACCGGTATTGAGGGACAATCAGGAGGCTCTGCCGCATTCCTTTTTGTATCCTCACCACAATAACTAACACATACATAGCTGGTACTCTAAATATTTTAGGATTTTTTACAGAAATTCACTGAAAAATTAAGCATTTATGGAACACCTCCTACATCAAGTTCAAATTCCTTTTTTAAGATTCCTTCATAAACTAGTACCACCCTCCTTAATGTTTTTAGCTGAGGAACAATTTAGTGTGCTTCATAAAAGTACAGGCCTTGACTACCACACCTGAGTTTACATTTCGATTCCACCAATTACCAATTATATAATCTCAAGTGGGTAACACTTCTCTGTGCTTCAGTTTCCTCATCTATAAAACGGTAATATTATTACCAACCCTGTAAAGTTAATGGGTATTAAGTGAATAAATATATGCAGTATACGTGGGTAACAGGCACATGGAAAGCACTTAATAAATGGCTAGCTATCATCACTCTCTGGCATTCCTGGCCAACTAACTGTTCCTTGGTCTCTATATTATCCTTGAAACTTTAACCTAAGAAACAGGTCAGATCCCAGGCTAAGGTGATCATTTTTCTTTCGTTCTACCTCTTGAATTCATGGTAACTGCTTCAATCTTTTGATCTTAATAATATGTAATTTTCCATAATTTTCTTTGCTTACACTATTTTCCCTAAACAGTTTTATATTTCTTCCTGTTTATCTAATGCCTACAAACCTTACTTCAAATCCCACCTCCCCAACAAAATTTTCATTGTTTATTAATCCTGACTAAATGCTATCATTGGGATAGACTTTCAAATACCTACACTTTCAGGTTTTTTTCCCCCCCAAAAGAGGAATGATGGGTAAAGGTAAAAATAAATAGCTCTTTGCAGAGTCATGAAGCAAAACAAGTACAACTTTACTATCCATTGATATTTTTTCCCCTTCTATAAAACTTTCCAGTATGGCAGTGGGAGAAACCAGGAAAGCAGGGCTCCTATAACAAAGTCAATTCTACAGGCAAGAGAGAAAGAAAAGTGGTCACAGATACCATTGATACCTGAAAAATGCTTTCAGGATCTTTCCTTTGTCATCTTTAGAAAACATTTGCTTACTGCCTGTTGACTATTCTACTTTCTTACAAATTTTATTAAAAATGGTATAAACAAAAACAGATAAACCATTCAACTCAATAGAACCCAGTGTAATATTGTATAAAATTAGGAAAGGTATAGCAACATGGGAAATGCTACTGATATATTAGGAAAACATACAAATTATATCTACAACTCTCATCTCTATGTGAAGTACACGGATTTTACAGGGGACATAAAGATGAACAGAATAATATGTCTTCAATGGGTTCACAGTCTAATAGGAAAGTTATGATAAAATAATTATTATAATTCAGTGTTATTATGCAGGGTGCTATGGAAGTACAGAATCACACAATCGTAAAACATATGCATATGAAGAAAAGGCTTTAGAACAATATATATCAACATGATCACATAAGTTAGTGCTAGTTTTCTATAATAGACATAACTTCTACCTGTGGGGGGAAAAAACAAACTTAAAAAACTTTGTATAGCCATACTGAGAAAGGCTACATGAAAAAAATCAAAATAGTTGGTGTATCTGTAGGGGGGACACACATTTGGCTGTTCTGATTTTTAAAAATCCACATTGTTGCCAAGTTGTTTATGGAGGGGGAGACCTCTTAAATGATATAAAAGATTCATCCAAGTGGAGAGAGGGGAGGGGGAAAGGACCCTTCAGGAGCTTGACTGTGGGAATATTCAGACTCAGAATTATGCTCCAACTCCAACAGCTTTAAAAAAGTGCTCATTGCATATGCTGTAATTTATGACTTATGGGTCTAGCCTTTTCATTTCATCTTTTGACTGTAACCTTGCCTCCTTCCCTAAGGCACATGTTTAATAGCCTTTAAAGTCAGGAAGCCGTTTGTTATCTCTAACCAAAGTCTTTTATTATCATCTTAATTTCTTTTCTAGGAATAAGGGGGGAAGACACATAATCACTTACAGAGGGGTCCCCCCAAAAACCAGAATTACCTTTTAAAGGGTGGGCTCCTTGTAGCACAGGCTTCTCGTGCTAGGTAAGTGTTCTAGAAACCCATCGGCATCAGTGTACCAGCTAGTGTTGCTGTGAGAGACTGCATTCAGCTTCAGTGAATTTTTTTTTTTTTTGGAGATTCAACATTTGTCCATTTCATGATGAGTGATTTACAAGCACACTGCCCACACTGTACTGAATGTTCGCAGTATTTGACCAAAAAAGGCACGAGTCCCATGCCCCACCTTCCCTACTTACTCAATCTCACCCCAAGTGTTGTTTTTTTATTTCCCCGAATGAAAAAAAGTCCTCAAAGAGAAACATTTTGCTGTTGTGGAAGAGGTGAAACAAAAAACAGCAGAAGCACTAGAAGGCATCAAAATGAACAAGTTCAAAAACTGTGTTGAGTAGTGGAAAAAAAGTCTCAATAGATATATTGCATCGAACGGAGAGTACTTTGAAGGTGATTGAAGTTTAAACATGTAAGAATAAATACACAATTTTTTATAAATAAATTCTGTTCTTTTTGGGGTCCCCCATATACTTTTTTTTTTACAAGCTTAAAGATGACTATTAAGATCATTTATTAACTTTCTCTTTACCAACACAAAGACAAATTCTAGTAATTCTGGTAATTAACTTAGCGAGCCTATGTTTCATCTCCTTAGTGTTAATTTTCTTTACTCGAAATCATCTCAGTCTCTTCCCATGACCCTGAAACTACACAGCTAAACCAAATTCTTTAATATAGACTTAATAAGGGTTAAGTAAAGCAATGGTTACTCACCAGTCCATAGAGAACACAGCAATGTTAATTTATCACACCATTAACTCATCTCAAGTTTCCTTTTTAGCATGAACTGTATCTTAGCTCACCCAACTTCATAAGAACTTAGACTACCTGACCATTGTCACTGACCAATCTCTATAACATAGTGCTTGTTATATCCTGAAGTTTATTACCATTTACATTTGTCTCTCATTAGTGCCCATCTTTTTATTTAAACATATCTTCTTAAATTAGGGAGGCAGTGCAGTCATGGTTAAGAGAAACAAAGACAGGAGGCAGCAGACACTGTTACCTGTGTAATAATCATTCCCACCCACCGTCTTTCTGTTGGCAGAGCCCTTAATTAGTTTAAACTACCACCCTCACTGCTGTGTGCTCAGGAATAGTGACTCACACATATTCTCTCTTCACAGCCCCAGCTAGTAATGGTGGTTACAATTCCTTGGTATCTGCAGGGGATGGCAACAGGATCCCCCACGGATACCAAAATCCACAGATGTTCAAGTCCTTTATATAAAACAGCTGCAGTGGCATGTGCCTGTAGTCCCAGATCCTTGGGAGGTTGAGGCAGGAGGATTATTTAAGCTCAGAAGTTTGATAAGACTCTGAGAAACACAGACAAACCTCATTTCTAAAAAATAAAAAAAATAAAGGGCATAGTATAGGCATATAACCTACACACATACTCATATATACATTGTCTCTAGATTACTTCTAATAACTAATACAATGTAAATGCTATACAAATAGTTGTTTCACTGTACTTCTTATTGGTACTATTTTTACCGTTGTATTATTAGTGTTTCTTTCCAAGTATTTTCAATGCATGGTTGATGCAAAACCCAAGGCTATTAAAATACTCCTCCCTTTACAAACGACATGAGATCAGCTCTTCTTTGTACACTTCTTCAACCCAAACAGCATACCACAAAAGACTGAGTGAAGTAACATATATGAAAATTTTTCCATCTTCTACTAAGCCAGACATTACAGAAGTTTGCAAAATTTACAATGCGGTCTTCTCACCAAATTGCTTTGTTCTGAAAAGTTACTTTTCATTAAAAATAAGTTATTTGCATTCAGCGTGATGAGTTTATTATTGTCATTTTAAAGGAATAAATAAGCATTTTAAGTCCCAAGGATGTGGAAGCCATATATATGGAGGCCCAAATGTACATCTGCCTTGCCAGTGATGAGTTGAAGACAGGCAAGAGGGCAACCCCTTCTGGTCCCCTCCCACTGTGGGGGCTTTTCTGTCCTCTCAACAAATCCTGCTTTCTCACTTAAAAAAAAAAAAAAAAAAAGATAGGCAATAATCCAATTCTGGATCATCCAATGCAACCTAAGTAAAAGTCCACTTCTAGGAAAGATTTTCCTCACTTAATAAAAAGATGCCTAGAGGACTATCCTTCCTTTTTTCTTTTGCCTGACATCATAGTGTCTACAAGTAATATTAGAATTGCTGCAGTTTTCCTAGATAATAAGGGGAGAAGTGGACATACTGAAGATGACAGGTTTAGAGAAGTGGACATACTAAAGATGACTGAGTACTTGATTATGTTTCTCAGCAGCTGAATTAACCAACTTGTAACTGCTCTCCTACTGTTATTGTGAGATAATAAGAGTTTCTGGTAGGCTGAGCTACTTTTGTGGTGTTACTTGCAGCAAAAAAGAACATGATAGATAAGACTTACATCTCAGTTCTGTTACTTATAAAGTGTGTCATGTAGGACAAGTCACTCAATCTCCGTGTATTCTCTGTTTTCTCATCAGCAAAATAAGTATTAAAAAAACCACTTCACAAGGCTAATTTTCAATGAAATAATGCAGTTAAAGCACATAACTAGTAACAGGCATATAGTACGTCCTTTTATTGTTATTAAATTATTGAGACTGAATACACAAATACAAAGTAGTCAAAATTTAAAACATAAGAAGAAGTATATGTTATTCAGGGGCCAATGGGCACTGTTTTCACAACATAAAAGTACAACTTAAGCAAAGATTATCAATTAGGCTTTCAAGTTTTGGTTAATGGAAGAAACAGCAAGTTTCCAACTGGCACAATTACAGGCATCACTATCATTATGCCATCAGTCTAGTACTAATGAAAGACCACAGAATACATGAAGTAGCCATTAAGGGCACCAAGAAATGACAGTCTGGTCACATAACTTGCCCAAGGTTGTATCAGTGGAGGCAGGGTTGAAGCTAGGTTTGTCTGGCTCTAGAGCTACTATTCTCTGTTACCTCCAAATCTTGTGTGTGTTCACTAAACTATTCTGTCATTTATAGACTGGAGTTGGAAACTACTCTTATACAGGATCAGCACCTTGAACTCAGCAAATGATTAAAAAAAAAAAAAAAAACCTCAAACTCTTCAGGAATGAACTGCAACCCAAATGAAATCTTTGAAATTTCAGACATAGAGTTCAAAAGGTTGATTATAAAATTGAGCTTCAGGAGAAAATTGAAAGCTAACATTTAAACACCTCCCCCCAAAACAATTATTCAGGATATGGATGAAAAATTCTCCAAAGAGATAGACACACACACACACATACACACACACACACACACACACACACACACACACACACACACAGAAATTCTAGAAATGAAAGAATAATTCATTCAGATAATCACAATTTGCACTGAGAAGTTTTAACAGTAGACTAGATCAAGCAGAAAAAAAGATCTTAGCACTTGAAGACAAGGCTTTTGAATTAACCTAAGCAGACAATAATAAATAAAAAAGAATCAAGAAAATGGAACAAAATCTTCAAGAAATGTGGAATTATGTAAAACAGCCAAGCCTAAACATGATAGGTGCTCCTGAGGAAGAAGAGAAGGCAACAGACTTAGAAAAAACTATTTGAGAGAATATGGAGGAGAACTTTCCTTGCCATGCCAGAGATTTAAATACCCAGATAGAAGAAGCACATAGAACCCCTAGAAGATTCATTGCAAAAAGGTAATCCTCAAAGCATATAA
>CAUYQG010146519.1:0-22402 GCA_963574415.1 Tarsius wallacei
TGGAAAAAAGTTCAAGTTGCAAGGCTTATACTAACTGACTTTAAGAATTATTATAGACCGGGTGTGGTGGCTCAGCCTGAAATCCCAGCACTTTGGGAGGCCAAGGCGAGAGGATTGCCGGAGCCCGGGGATTCAAGACCAGCCTGGGCAACTTGGTGAGACCTTGACTCTATAGTAAGTCACACAAAAAAACTAGCCAGGTGTGGTGGCATGCGTCTGTAGTTCCAGCTACTTGGAAGGCTGAAGTGGAAGGATCGCCTGAGCCCAGCAGGTCAAGGCTGCAGTGGCCGTGAGCGTGCCACTGCACTCCAGGTGATAAGAGTGAGACTCCAACTCAAAAAAAAAAAAAAAAATTAGCCGGACATGGTAGCGTGCATCTATAGTTCCGACTACTTGAAAGGCTGAGGCGGAAGGATCGTCTGAGCCCAGTAGGTCGATGCTGGGATGGCCATGAGCGTGCCGCTGCATCCACTCCAGTCCTAGTGACAGAGTGATACTTCAACTCCAAAAAAAAAAAAGAAAAGAAAAGAAAAAAAGGAAATAAGCGTGTGTATGACTTAGTGTGAACATGATTTAGATGGAGCTAATGCTTCAGATCTCTTGATCTAAAGTATATTTTTCACGAATAACCTAAGATATGAATATAAGTATAAATAAGTGAACCTTGTAGATATAAAACTCAGCTTTTCATTTCTCTATTATTTTGTTGAGCTACTAGTTACTTTAACTAGACAGATATTGCTTATAGCAAGAGTAGGGATTGGGGCTTAGAAAGGGTCTCATCTATACTTTAAATGGGCATTACTGCCTCAGAGACCAGCAGGAATAATAAGTAAATTGCAGATGAGCAAAATTTAGTCCCAAGAATATAACTGCTTAGTTCATTGGCTATTAGGTAATAGTCTAGCTATGTATATATACCTATATACATAAATATGCAAATATCTACTTGAAATCTTACCAAATTACTTTATAATATAATTTTAAAAATGAAATATATGCCTGAAAAGTTGTATGAAATCCATTTGTTTATACTCCAAAGTTATGTGGGCAACATCAAATTAGACTCAGTTCGGTGTCAGTTGCTACATTTTTTGCCAATAATTTATTAGAGTATACGCAGATTTCTGAAGAATTACAAATGTGTTTTATCTGCATGCATTATTTTTGATAAACATATATTTTAAAATAGAAATATCACAAGTTTGCATTTTATATATGAACGAGGATAATTCATAAGTCAAAGACCAGAGCATTGATTTCTTCAGAAATATTCTTATCTGGAATTGGAGAACATCATCCTAAGTGAACTAACTCAGGAAGAGAAAACCAAACACCGCATGTTCTCACTTAGAAGTGGGAGCTAAACCTAGGATTTGTAAAGGCATATAGAATGGCATAATGGACACTGGGGGCTCAGAAGGGGGAGGTGGAAGGGATGGAGGGATGAAAAATCACCTGTTGGGTACAGTGTGCACAGGTGGAGATGGTGGATACACTTAAAACCCATTCTTCTCCATTATGCAATGCAACCATGTAACCAAAAACTATTTGTACCTCCTAAAGCTATTGAAATAAGGAATAAGCCGGGCTGGGTGGCTCAGCCTGTAATCCCGTGCTTTGGGAGGCTGAGATGAGTGGATTGCCTGAGCCCGCTGTTGCCTAGGCTGGTCTCAACCTCCAGTGCTCAAAGGATCCTCCCACCTCAGCCTCCCGAGTAACTGAACTACAGGCTTGTGCCACCATACCCAGCTTCATTGTATTTTTGAATGAAAATAAATGCTATTTGCAGTTGAACTTGTAGATAATATGCTTTAAGTCAGCAGTCCCAAGGAGAGTGTCACCCTTCCTGCCAGCATTAAGTTCTAGAAGTAAACATCTCTTCTGTGTAGAGATAGTAGTTGTAATTCTCATCCACTAGGGAAGTGAGAGTTTCTCGGTATTGCACATGACACAATTCCCTTGTTCTACAGATAATGTTTAACACACGGTTCCTGTGGAGTACAGATCTCAGCCCAATAAGCAATGGGTAATATCAATGCTTGTTGCTATTTTGAAGACTACTCCAAAAATAATGTTCTTATTAACAAAACAATTGTATTCTCATTTAAAGGAAGATAAAAACTTATCTTGCTCTTGGTTTCTTGTATAGTTATTTTATTTCATGCTAAAGTTATGGGTTTTTTTTTTTGAGTTGGAGTCTCACTCCGTGGCCCAGAGTGAGACTCCAACTCAAAAAAAAAAAAAAAAGTGCATTGTAGTCACTATTCACTAGCTGTTTTTAACACGTTTTAAAACATTTTCTCTTTTCAGTATATGTGTATAGTAAATTTCTCCAACAAGCAGAAAAATACTATTGAGTTCAATGGCCCTTATTTTACCTGTAGAAGGGGCTATCTACCCCTTTTCTTAAGAACATCACTAAGTTCACTGTGTTGTAATAACACTTGTTTATCTCCTTGAATTGCTTTCAGATCCAGGAGCTCATATTTGGAGGAGTGCTGTAATCTGTCAAAAAATATATGAACATTAGGGGGCACGCCATAGGGGTGAGCCAGCTACCTGAGTGTAGGCAGAACATTGCCTCTCAGTAGGCGTTCATTCTTCATCTTTAAGCTCTAAGCATGCCTGTTTTGGGATTTAGGGGTCATACTCTTCTTGTACATAGGAGTGAACAGTGTCTCAGGATTTGGGTGGTTTGTGAGAGTTTGGGAACTATGAGCTTGCTGCCATTTGAGTGTAGAGAGAATGAACATGAATGTAGTTCCAGGAGAAAGAGACTAGAAACTTAGAATTGCCAAGAGCCTTCTCACCACCAAATTTAGATCTACTGTTACTGAAAAAATGAATAAACAAAAGAAAGCTAATATTGAAAATGTACTTATAACTAAAATGTATTTTTCAGAACGCTGCAAATGTAAACCTGTTAGAGCCACACAGAAGACCTATTTCCGGAACAATTACAACTATGGTAAGGATAACTTCATGATTGATTTATAAACTGCTGTATTAGGAAAGAGATGTGTGTGTGTGTGTGTGTGCACGCGCACTTGTGCGTAAATGATTAGAGCAGTTTAAGAACTAGGCTTAAAAACAAATAAATTAGGACAACTAATTAAGAGTACGGTCCCTTTGTCTCAACCAATCAAAATGTCTCACATGGGCAAAATTCTTATCAAATGGCTGATTTTAGCCAGGCTTGGTGGCTCAACCTGTAATCCCGCGCTTTGGGAGGCTGAGGCAAGTGGATTGCCTGAGCCCAAGGGTTCGAGACCTGTCTGGGCAACTTGGCAAGACCTCATCTCTGCAATAAATCAAAAATTAGCCGGGCGTGGTAGCGTGCGCCTGTAGTTCCAGCTTAGGCTGAGGCGGAAGGACCGCCAGAGCCCTGCAGGTGGAAGCTGCAGTGGCCGGGAGCGGCCACTGCACTGCACTCCAGTCTGGGCGACTGAGTGAGACTCCAACGCAAAAAAAAAAAAAAAAAAAAAAAAAAAGGCTGATTTTATAGCATGTCAGCAACATTGTTGGCACCTTAAAACCCTGTAATCAATTACACCAAGATGTTTCAAGATAGATGGAACTCCTCTACCTGGGAGGATGGAGGAGGATTTGAGCTCAAGTGTCTGAAGCCGCATAGGCCATCACTTGTGCTTCATTGGGTTGAATAGAGAGTGCTTGGATGCACAAGGAATGGTTCAAGAGTCCAACTTGGTTTCTTCAGCCAGTTTATCCCATGGAAAACATTGACAGAACTGAAATGTAACCCTTATAGAAGTTATTGTATTCAATTGAGGAAATGTTCTGTTATCTGGGTTGATCTGAAAATACAACATTCTGATAAACTATTAATCGAAGAGCTGCCAATCCAAATGTAGCTGACAAACTTAATTGAAGAATGAAAAATCCTGCTGTTTTTGTGCCAGGGACAGTGCTAAGTGGTTTCCATACACGATCTTATTTAATTTTCTCAACTTCCCCCATGAGATGTATTATTATCCTGATTTTATCAATGAATCTTGAACCTAAGTTGTTGCCTCTTTGATTGATCATAATATACTTTTGGGTACTAATATGTTTCAGAGTTATAAACTTATTTATATAGACCCATACTCAGAAGAAGCAACTAATGGAGTTTTCCAGTTGATAAATAAGGGACTAATTGATATTTATTGCATCCTAGGCATTTTATTTTGATCTTTTCCAGTATCTGTGGGATTCATAAAGAACATGTTAATATCTCTGCATAAGACTATTGATACTAAGTCAATGAGTAAACGTGGAGATTAAATAGACTGTTAATGTGAACTTAATTATTAAAATGAGAGTTTTATTATTATTTACATGCCCTATTTTAGAGGATATGGGATATATAGAGCAGATTTATTTCTACTTCTATACTTTTGGGAATTGGAAGGAGAGAAATAAGACTGTAGGAATCATATTTAATATCTTTGAAAATGTGTATTAAAAAGCATAGAGTAGAAAATTATGGGTGTAGTTAAATCTCTTTAAAAATGAGTTCACCTTGTTTCCTACATTTTTCTTCAGTGGAATCAATTTTTAGTTTTTGCTTGCTCCTCATCTTTAGAGGAATCTAGCCTCTCTTAGCCGATGGTGGATGCATTTTCCAAGTTTGAAAGATTATGTTTATCTAAAAAAGTCAAATGCCTGTCTGCTTATCTGAAAACACTTTTTGTACAAATTGTTGTGGAAAACCTCAGGAGAAGAGAAGCTCTTAATTTTCAGGAGATTAGGTATTTAAGACTGAAAAGTACCATATGAACATTCAAGTACTATTACACAAAGAGCAAAAACATAATGCAAATGTTATATCATGAAATTTAGTTATTTGTATTTATTTTACTTATTATCAATTTTTACTTTATCCAGCTTCCTTAGTGCTGCAATGGTTGGTGCTGTTTTTGTTTGTTTGTTTGTTTTTAGAAAGCAGGATTTATTGAAAGGACCAAAAAGCTCCCACAGTGGGAGGGGACCTGAGGGAGTTGCCTGGTGCTGTTATTTTTGTTGAAATTGAAAGACAAGTCATAGAGAAGGTCTTGAAGAAGGTAGCAGAGTGAATGTTATAAAATAAAATAAAATAGGATATGGATCACAATTACTGGAAAGGAGCAGATAATTTCTTTTTCACAGTCAAGCAATAACTGAGTTGCTCATAGTTTAAGGGTTGTCATTTGTCTGGGACTTCCTTGCAGCTTCTTTGGGAAAGGCAGGCATACAACTGATTAAATAGAAGGAAAAACTCTGCAAATGAAAGATATTTTCACTTACAAAATATGTTGATTTTTATCTGATATATCTGCATGTGTCTATGAAGAAAAGAAAGTGAGGGGTGGGAGCAATTGGTAATTCAGACAAAACCTCTACTTTATTCAGATTAATTCAGTTAAAAACTCTTGAGTTTTAACAAAATATCTTGTATAAAAAAGTAGGTCTTGTAGAGAGATATTTATTTTGGAGTGAGTACATGTGCTAAAAATTTCTAATGAAAATAGTAGACACTGGGTAAATAAATCATTAGCTTGAGAACACTTGCACAGTTCACTAATCTCTAATAGTGGAGGGATGCTATAAAGCCATGGACACACAAAAATGTCTGCCTGCTGGGGTTGAGAATTTGTCATCTGATTCTCCCAAATGGCAATTCAAAAAGTACAATCTCATCTTTTGTTAAAATACAGAATAGAAAAAACATGAATAGAAAGGAACTCCACTTGCAAATTGAACCTAGCAGGGACAGCTGGGTAGCTATGTTTTATTTGCTATAAATTCTTATGTTTGAGGCAACTAATTCTCTGAGGATTAAAGTACCTGTGAAGCAAAAATAAGGTTTTGTCCTAAAGTTTAAAAAACTTATTAGTAATTAAACTTCTGTCATATGTATTTTGCACAGGTAGAAGATTAGTAAGTTGCTATGATGAAGCTGGAGCATTAATGGGGGAATGGTTTATTAGCTGGCTTTATATTTTCATGAATTGCTTTTTTTTCCTAATCCTTTGTAGTTTAGAACCCATGAAATATGTGGGAAGGTACTCAGATAAAAGTGGTTTGCAGATATGTACCTAAGAAGTTTTCAAAAAGTGGATTCATTTGGATAAAGTGGGTTTTATTTTCTTCTGTATAAACACCCATAGATATTGAACTTGAGCAATGAAGGTGTCTGGGAAAATGCCTTTGGCTTTTTTACTAATTGACATTTTTACTTCTCTTTAAAAAGCTCATTTACCAGAAGTAGGAATCTAAAGAATTTGGCTCTTTCAAAGGAGAGATACAGAAAAGAAGCAGAGCTATGCTTTCTAGATTCTGTGTCACATACTTTGCAACTGCAGGCTATCTGTCGTTACATTGAAAGGTAAAGCTGACTGTTGTGAGATAAATTGGTCACCAGTATCACCATCGAAAGAGGTAGATGAATGCATTTGACATGTTGGAACATATTTTGTAGCATGTGACAGGAAGGAACGTTGGAATGCTTGACATCAAAGCAGATGAGGTAACAAGTTCTCATGGTGACAGTTTTTGTTCAAGAAGAAAATATAGTATGCCTAAAGGAGAGTATACAAGATAACCTATACAGACACAAAGGAAGGAAGAAGCTCATCACGTCTGAATGGTGAGCTAAGATGAGGATGGTGGAAATACATCAGGACCAGTTTGGAACACTATCAAACAAGGCAACTTTACAACACTAAAGACACCCGCTTATTTGGGAAGGTCTGTTGATAGACCTGATAGAAGAATGCTGATGAGGAAAAAGTAGAAGTCTTTTTTATGTAGTGAAATCAGTGCAGTTTTTTTTTTTTGTTTTTTTTTTTTTTGAGTTGGAGTCCCACTCGATCGCCCAGACTGGAGTGCAGTGGCCGCTCCCGGCCACCGCAGCCTCGACCTGTTGGGCTCCGGCGATCCTTCCGCCTCAGCCTTCCAAGTAGCTGGAACTACAGGCGCGTGCTACCACGCCCGGCTAAGTTTTTGATTTATTGTAGAGATGAGGTCTTGCCTGCCCAGGCGGGTCTCGAACCCTCGGGCTCAGGCAATCCACTCACCTCAGGCTCCCAAAGCGCTGGGATTACAGGCTGAGCCACCGAGCCCGGCTATCAGTGCAGTTTAAATGCTTGTCGGCAGCAACTGGAACTGTACACATGCATATGCACACATCCAAAACAAAATTTTAGAGGAAAATTATATCAGAGTATTCAGCTAACCTTTGGTTATCTAAATGGATTTCTCAAAATCACATGCACACACAGATTGGAAGGGGATCCAGCCTGAGCGTTAAGGGGGCAGGTCTGTTGCTAATGTGTCACTCAGTACAGTCTAAGGCAAAACTGTCTGACAGACTTTATAGATTGAGTATCAAGTGGACGAGAATTGGCTAGCTAGAAGCCTATTTTGTCTTTTTTGAATGAGATACCTATTGTGGGTCATATTACTATATCTGCTTTATTGTCTTTATTGCAGTAATTCGGGCTAAAATTAAAGAGGTAAAGACTAAGTGCCATGATGTGACCGCAGTCGTGGAGGTGAAGGAGATTCTAAAGGCATCTCTGGTGAACATTCCAAGGGATACCGTCAACCTCTACACTAGCTCCGGCTGCCTGTGTCCCCCACTTAATGTCAATGAGGAATATATCATCATGGGCTATGAAGATGAGGAGCGTTCCAGGTAATTCATTCCTTAAGAGCTCAGAAGAGCTTGTCTGTCCTACTCTGACTGCATTTCTTTTTAGAGATCTTCCTCTTGTATTCTTACCATGGGATCTGTCTACTTTCCTGAGGATTGCAGGTTTGAGTTGGATCCCTTGATTCCATATATTGGAAAGAAAAGTTTATGTGTACAGTTTATGGGTGTGTGTTTTTTGAGGGAGAGGGATTATAACTTCATTTGTTTCTTAAAGGGGTCTATGACCCCCAAATGGCTAAGAATTACTATTTTAAAACTTGGCTATCTGATTCCAGAATAAACATGTAAGTCTTTTTTGGCATTGATACCTTGTATTTTTCAGTAATAGGTTTTAATTTTTCAAAAATGGTTGCTTCTTTTAAAAATGTAGATTACTCTTGGTAGAAGGCTCGATAGCTGAGAAATGGAAGGATCGGCTTGGTAAAAAAGTTAAGGTAAGGCTATATTTTATGTACAATATAATACACAGAAAACAAAGTAGAAAACCAGTCACCTGTCACTTAAGTGAAATACCTGCTGTCAACTACTTGAGAAATATTAATACCCATAGATACCAATACCTATGTACTATGTGTAGCCACATACATCTAGATGTAAGAGATCTGGGCTGGGCATGGTGGCTCATGCCTGTAATTCCAGCACTTTGGAAGGCCGAAGCAGGAGGACTGCTTGAGCCTAGGAGTTTGATACTAGCCTGGGAAACATAGTGAGACATTGTCTCTACAAAAATAAAAATTTGAAAAAATAAAAATAAAAAAATTAGCCTCTTGTGGTGGTACACACCTGTAGTCCCAGAGGCAGAGGGATTGCCTGAGCTCAGGAAATTGAGGCTGTGGTGAGCTGTGATGGTGCCACTGTACCCCAGCCTTCGTGACAAAGTGAGACCCCGACTCCAAAAAAAAAAAAAAAGAGAGATCTGACCAAATTAGGTCTTAATAGCAGTAATGTAGCTTTACTTTTAAGCCAATGATTCTTAGACTCTGGAACTGATATATTTTTAAAAATCACGTAGTAAATTATCTTATTATAGACAATTTTGTTTCTTCTTATTGCACTAGGCAAATCTGTTTCAAAGAAAAGAATGTGGGGGAAATGCATAGGGGGACAAAGAATCCAAAAGGCGGTGTGTGTGGGTGGGGGGAGTGGGAACTGTACCAAACATAATACATCCTCTTCCTTCTGCGAGTTTGAAGGCTTGGGAAACATTTACAACAGGGTAAGTTCAACACCCCTGGGCAGTTTATCTTATACATCTGGCACTTGACACAGCAGACACGTTTGGGTTTCAGTGACCTACAAAAATGTAAAAGGCATTATTTTGTATGGAAAAACTACCCTCCAGTAAGTTATTTTTTTCCCGGTATACTTGAGATATATTTCAAGTTCAGACTTGTGAGCATTCTCTCTTTGCATCTCTCTTCAATTAGTTTGATGTTTATTAAAGAAAAAATGGCTCTTGTTCAGGATGTTGAAATCTCTTACTGTCTTTTTAATTTGTTTTTTTGCTTGCTAATGCAGAACAGGAATTTGTCCTAAATTCCTGTACCAGTTGGAAGAGCTTTCAACATCCCTGCTGCAAAGCGTGCAACAGGCCTAACTGCTCCTCTTGAGGTATCAAAACAGTATTGTTGTGTTGTTGACAGAACACATAGCTTGTTTGTCCTGGTTCCTAGTAAGGTATTTTCCTTTCTGCAGTAATATTTCCCATTGCTTTCTGCAGGGGCTCACAGAGTTATTCTTGTGAGTTCATTTATATTCTCAGTGTGGATATAAACATACTAAAGGGAAGAAATAAACCAATAACTTGAATAATTTCTATTTTATATGCATATGCTCAGGGATAAAGAGTTTGGGTTAGAGAATCTCTTTCGGCCAGAATTACTGAGATCTTTATTTCAGTTTTCCAGTCAATTTGCGGATATAAAAAGAGTTTTATGGAGGATATGATTGTTTTTAATCAAAGTTGCCTTTAGTCGATATCTCAGTGGATAGATCAAGAATTTTAAAAAGATATTATTATGGTTTTTCTATGCAAATGGTTGTTTACCTAAGTCTCTGTTATAGCTGATTGTTTAAATCAAGACATTTTGACTGCCTTGGGGAGTTAGAATCAGACTGTTTTTGTAAATATGAAAGAAAGATTGTGGAGTAAAATGTGCTAAAATGAATAATTACTTTCAGTAATAGACAAATAATAACTAATTTATTATGTGCTAAGCACTTCATACATTTTAAAAATCAATCTTTAAAACAGACTTATTAGTAGATTCTATTATTAATTCCAATGTATAATGATGAAAATGAGGTCTAGTAAGCTCAAGAAACTTCACATGGTAAGTGGGGGAGTTGGAATTTGAGATTGGGCCACTTGACATTAGCTCCTTGCTACTCAACTTGTGGTACCTGGACCAGCAACACAGGCATCATCTGGGAGCTTGTTAAGTATGAAAATCTCAGAACTACTGAATGAGAATCTGCAATTTTAACAAGTCCCTCAGGTGATTTCTGTGTGCACTGAAGTTTGAGAAGTACAACTGTAGTCCTTATTCCCCACCAATAATTCCATAACATTATTTTCATTTAATTTCTATTATGTGTAAATGTTATTGACATTGTTAATATGAAATATTAGTAAACTTACCTGTGGTTATTGAAAACATTGGTGATGCCCTCTTTGTAAAACCTAGAATGAGGGCAGGACCTTGTCTGTTTTGTTTGTTGTGCTTGGTGGATATTATCTAGAAAAATATCCCATCCCTCCAAAAAATTTCCAGTTGTTTCACTGCTCAAATCACACAGTTTTTAAAAGGCTATGTCTTAGGTATCTTAAGAGAAGAGGATGAAACATAGCCTTTCCTTCAAATTCTCCATGGAAATCTTCCATTTGTTGAACCAGAAATATCAACAGACATGAGTAAATATTTGTATTGTCATTTGTAAGACATGGAAATTTTAAGTTTATGATTTGATAAGAAAGCATTACTACATATATTATGGATGGCAAACTTTAGCATCAGATCAGTTTTGTTGTTATCCTCGGATATGGGTTTATACTTTCAGAAAAGGAGTAAAATGCTTTAAAGATCTGACTTTGCAGTCTTACCAAGTTGTTAGAATCACAGAAATAATGACCCTGGCTATATATGGTTCTGACTATTTTTCTGCTTTAAATTTCACAGCGCTGGGATATGAAGCTTCGGCATCTCGGATTGGGTAAAAGTGATTCTAGTATTAGTGATTCCGCGCAAAGTCAGAAGTCTGGCAGGAACTCGAACCCCCGGCAAGCACGCAACTAAATCCTGAAATGCAAAAAGTAACACCAGTGGACTTCCTATTAAGACTTGCATTCTTGGACTAGCACAGGAAAATTGCACTATTGCACATCATATTCTATTGTTTACTACAAAAATCATGTGGTAACTGATATTACTTCTATTTTCTCTTTTGTTTCCTGCTTTTTCTCTTCACTCCCCCCCCCTTTTTTAATGGTTTGGGGGCAGATCCTTAAATATATTATATGATTTCTATTTCACTAATCATAGGAAAACAATTCTTTTGCAATAATAATAAATTAAACATGTTGATACCAGGACCTCTTAGCTAGAGTTCCCAGATGTTAATTTACTGTTCTGCACTTGAATTGGGAATACAATATTGGATGCGAAAGAGGGATTTCTGGTATACACAGAAAGCTAGATATGCTGTAAAACAAACACTGCTGATCTAATTACAGCCTCATTTTCGTATGCCTTTTGGGCATTCTCCTTGCGCTTAGAAAGTTCTGAATGTTTATAAAGGTACAATGGCAGTTTGAAATCAAATGCCACATAGGCAAAGCAATCAAGCACCAGGAAGCATTTATGAGGAAACAACACACAAGACAAATTATCTTTGAGATTGGTAGGAAGCAAAATAAATAGTGGTAGGAGCTGGGAAAGAACATTTTGCCTGATTGAGAAGTACATCTGAAACCAGTAGCCGTCGGGTGTTAACAGTAGCATTCTTTTGGCAATACATTTGATTTGTCCATGAATATATTAATCAGCATTAGGAAAGTGAATTATAACTAGACATCTGCTGTTATCAACATAGTTCTGTTTAATTTGCTTCCTTTTAAGTAAATGTATTGGTGGAAGCCTTTTTTTTTCTTCTCTCTTCTTTTAAAAGAAATCAGACTTGCTGTATCAACCAGGAAAAGGAAGTTATAGATGCATGTGCACTAGGGTGTTATTTTAAAGAAAACGTAGCTCTATAAAATGCTGTAGATTTCAGGATGATGAGACGTGCATTTTTTTATTTTGTTTTTGGTGTGTGTGTCTGTATTTGTGTACATGTGTGTCTATGCACTCACACCCAAGCTGGACTAAATTACAGGCCTGTGAACTGGCCTGCACTTCATCATCTGGATTTGTGCTGTTTAATGATCAGTGAAAAATGTCTAATAAAAGGAATTATGGTTGTCAGGAGAGAGGTTATTTTGACTTTTCAACCATATGCGCATTTCTTATCCAAATGGCAGTGAGATCCCCAGGGGCTGTGGTGAACAAATGATGTTTTTACAGACAGTCCCTAACTTATGATGGTTCAACTTAACAATTTTTGACTTATGATAGGTTTATCAGGGCGTAACCTGATCCATTTCAACGTAACGATATTTTCAACCTACGATGGGCTTCTCTGGATACAGCCCCATCGTAAGTGGAGGAGCATTCGTACTTCCTCCAGGAGAGTTCCTTAGAGCCTGTACCAATCACTCAAAAGTCTCCTCTGCAATTTACATGCATGCTATAAGTAGAACCCAATTTCTAAGCTGTGGTGTGCTGAAAATAAAACACTTATGAAGCAAAATGGTGCTGTGTTTCCTTCTACAGGGATAGTCATGCAAGGATTAATTCATTCCTGAGCAAAAGGTTCCTAAAATGGTAAATAGTAATTCATCTAACTTCTCTCCTTTAGAAGTATGAAAGTCACTTATACAAAATGGAGTAATTCATGTGATGCAAGGTTAAAATGGAGTCGGGAGGCCATGGGGAAGGGAACCCAGGTCCCTGCTGCAGGAACTGTTTTTGCAGTTCAACAGAAAAAACACAAAGACCTAACTGTAACTTTGAGATTACCTAGTGACTGCTCCCACTCTCCAATGAGACCTCGCCAGCTCCTGCAGGACCCTATTTACTCCAGTGAACTTTGTTTCAAAACAGCTTAGGTAACCTTTCTCTTTTCCCCAAGAAAACCCTAGCCTTTTCCTTTGTTCTTTGGACACACCTAGGGGCTGCCCTAGTTGTTTGTGTGCCCTAAATTGCAATTCTTACTTATTATTTAGAGACTCTTTCTCTATAATTAAGGTTGACAGAAGAGAACATTCCCAACTTTTGATTGTCTCCCAAACCCCGACAATTTTCCCAATCCCAGAAGAAAGACTTCCCACTTTGGCCAAAAGGAGGACTGTGTAGTCTTTGGGGCTACCATACGGTCGCTTTCAGATAATTTTGCCCTCTGCCTTTTGGGCTGCATCCTTAGATGACTAAGCCAGGGTCATCTCTTTCTAGATGCTGCTGTCGTAGTCTTAAAATGTGAGTGAGTGTCACAGAGGAGTCATGAAGGGCCACCATGGAGGTCTCTCTCCCTAGTATGTGGTACTCAACACGAGCCTCAGGGATCGGAGTGGGTCCTTGAGGGAAAATAGTGCTTTTGCCTTGGCCTGTTTATCTCAGGCCTTCTCATGCTAACTCTGGGAAGAAGGGCAAGAATCCACTACAGGAGAGACCTAAAGGAACTCTTACCCAAACCCACAAAATGTCAACTCTATCAGTGCATAGTATAGAGCAATTCTAAGTAATGAAATATTTTGATGTACAATGAAAGCCACAGATCTTTCCAGCTTCTGCAATTTTGGGAAGCTGGGGAGGCGATATAATTAATTTCTGTGTAGGAATTTGACACAATTTATGCTTAATACATATAGAAAAATGGTACTGATAAACAAAAGATGGCCAGATCCTTAGATTCAGAAGTGTATTTTTTTTTACAACCTTTCATTTTAATGATCTGTAATGCCAATGTTTGACTTGCTCATTTATATGAGGCTTCTCTCCTTTGTTTTAAAAATTTCTAATGGCATAAGGTCCATGAAGAAAGTATATTTGGCTGTTCAGTTTGATAGCTGCAACATCTTCATTAAAAAACGACACACAGGTCTCTTTTGGGGCTGGCGTGATTTACCATGATGGTCACGTTTCTAATTAGAATGCAAAACTGTCTTTATTCCATAGTTGCCATTGTCCAAAGACATCTTATCAATGCCTCTTTTCTTGCACATACTAACTTTTAAAACCACTAAAAATTTAATATATGCACATCCTTGTCAGTAACCTTGGGATTTTAAATCTGTAAGATTTACAATTTCTTTAGAAAATGTTCACTTTCAGTATTTTAATTTTCTTAGCCAAATAAAAGTCAGGTGCTTGCTGAATAAAGTAGCAAAAATTAAAATAACAGCAAACTTGGCTTCTCTTTTCACGGATACATGAGTATTTTACTGTGTCACATGCACTGTAATCTGATTCGGTGCATTCAGGGGTGGGGTGGGGCAAACCCTATCTTTTCACATCTGTTGTACATTAAGAAGGTAAATACAAAAGTTACGATCACTGAGCGCAAATAGCCTTCTATTGCCTTCTGCTAGAAATTACTTGCTATTACATTTCAACAAGTCAATTGACTAAAAAGTACTTCAAGATTGCAATTTATTTAGTACAATGAATTTTAACTTTTTAAAAAACACAATTGCTGGCTTGAATTTTTAGCATTTTTTAATACACACAAGAATTCAAGAAGATGGTAAAAATAAAGCAGAAATTTCTAATATTGTGCTACTGAAATCCACCCTATGAAATTTAAAAATATGGTTCCCAGATGCATGAATATTAATAAAAACAGTATAGCCATACCTTTGATAATCATCTTTTTGGGGGTAATCATGTCTAACAGTGGCTAGAACTCTATACAAAACACTTGCACATATGTTACCTCACATATTCCTTGAAAGTTCATGAGGTAGATGTTATTTTCATTTTCTAGATAAAAATGGATGATTTAGAACTTCAGAGTTATGTAAGTAGCAGAGCTGGGTCTTAGACCCTCTTAATCTTATTGCCCAAGTTACATGTTTTCCACCATTGTAATTGCTGATAAAAAGGTAAATGCATCCTAACAATGTTAAAAATAAAACGCCCAGTGCCAGGTACATAGTAGCTACTTATTTATTTCTTAAACTACCAGCTGCATATTAGAAAGCCCATATAATATAGTCTCAACTGTAACCCACAATATTGTCACTTGATCTTTCAGTTGTCCTCCCCTGTGAAAACAAAATTTCAGTGGAATTATTACCATACAGAATGGGCAATAATTAATAAACAAAGCGATTCTTTTGGCATTCATTGTTTAAAGATAAGTGATTCTCCATAGAAAAAAATGGTATTTTTTCCTTTAAGTTTTTGTTTTTCCTTGAATTTAGAGAAGATGTTTTTCTTTGGGCAAAATGCAAACATCATTTGTTTATGTTGCTATTTTGGTGAGTGTTGAGAACTCAAGGAGTTGCCCCATAAAGAAGGAAAGGATGTGCTCAGGGAAGTTTGTCCAAAAGGTAAGGATTTGTGGACTATTGAGGAGAACACAGAAATGAAAGAAAATGCAGAGAAGAACTTCCCATTAACTACAGGGATGTGGAGGTGGATAATCCCACTCATTGTATAGTGGTGCTATGGCCGCTCCTCCAAGAAGCCACCACTGACTCGCCATGCACTTAGCATCTTGAGATGGGATTGATGTTAACGCCTGTAGATTGTAGAGTTGGACTTAGGAAAGCTTGGAGCAGCAGCAAGAGTGGGTTGGGGTGATGTATGAAACTTAGGCTAGTCCTGAGATGTTAAAAAATCTGCAAAACAGGGAACAAAGGATTTCTTGTTTATGCTTGGTGGTAAATAAAGTTAATAAAGCCAATCTGATTCACTCCAATGTCTTTCTTTCTGCATTATTTTGGTAATTCTGAGGGAATCATGGTTTCCCACGGATGGTATCCCTGTACTAGCACCGAAAAGAAGAATTTGGGGTAAACAGTTACAACTTAACTGTGGGAGAACTCAGCAAAAGAAGAGACCAATATGAACAAAATTCCTTTTGGAAAACATTCCTTGTGACTTATAAGTCAAGTGATATACCAAAGCTTTAAAAATAACCATGAAACTCAGAAAATATCCCCACAAAGACTGCATTGTCCTTTCTGCACACATTTATCCCTTTCCTTCCTGGCCATTCTCCCCTATTCTGCTTCTCCTCATATTGCTTGGCTAATTAAATCAAACATGTTTGCAGTAAGTATATTCAGAATTGTTAGAAGATCAAGCATGATGTAAGTAGAAGAAACTATCTGAAATTATTTAAATCCATTGTTCCATATCCATGAAGCTCATCTCGATTTCTTTCAGATCACCAGCTCTGGCAGTCATGCCCTGAGCTGCTCTTGCCTACACCATACCTGGAACCCAGCTGTCCGTGCTTCTTTTCTCTTAGGGACATTCAGTCATTGAAATTGGTTCCCTTACTACACCTTGAAGAGAGCTTTGGAGTTTGGTCATCTGGGTTCAAATTCTTACTTTGCAACTCACTGGCTGTTTAGGCTTGTATCTGCATTTCAGTGTAAGGAGAAATGACTGGGTGGAGTCCAGAGTATGCTAGGCGTTTAATATGAATCAGAATCACTCCACCTTTTACTCCCAGATAATCTCCGTGAGGTACACAGTTGTCAAACAGGATTCTAGTGAATGCTCATCAAACCTGGAAGAAAAAATGGCTTTCAAGAGATTCTACTTTCTGCTTGCTCTTTCTCCTCCATCTTTAAGATGACAGACTCAAAAAGTTCTCGCGCCGGGCTTGGTGGCTCAGCCTGTAATCCCGCGCCTTGGGAGGCTGAGGAGAGTGGATTGCCTGAGCCCGCGGTTCGAGATCCGCCTGGGCAACTTGGTGAGACCTCATCGCTACAATAAATAAATAAAAAAAAATTAGCCAGGCGTGGTAGTACTTCCAGCTACTTGGAAGGCTGAGGCGGAAGGATCGCCGGAGCCCAGCTGGTCGAGGCTGCGGTGGCCAGAAGCATGCCACTGCACTCCAGTCTGGGCGACAGAGTGAGACTCCAACGCAAAAAAAAAAAAAAAGTCCTCGCTATTCATCCTCAAGTTGAAGACTGAAATTCTTTTCCCTTCTCTCCAGCAAGGTAGGTGTGGCATGAACAGGAGACCAGATAAAAGATAAGATTCTGGAAAACCACACAGTACTCAATTTTACAAATATATCACTGGCACAAATTTATGTTTTATTTTAAATGTTATGGTTTATTTTGGAAACCAAAGAACAGCTGGGCTTGGTGGCTCAGCCTGTAATCCCAGCACTTTGGGGGGGCTGAAGACAAAGGATTGCCTGAGCTCAGGGGTTCGAGACCAGCCAGGGCAACTTGGCGAGACCTCATTCCTACTATAAATCAAAAAATTAGACCGGCACGGTGGTGCCCACCTAAAGTTCCAGCTACTTGGAAGGCTGAGGCAGAAGGATTGCCTGTGCCCAGCAGGTTGAGGCTGTGTTAGCTGTGGAGCGTGCCATTGCACTCCAGCCTGAGTGGCAAAGTGAGATTCCAACTCAAAATTTTAAAAAAAGAGCAAAGCAAGTAAAACAATGTTCTCTGAATGTTATTTATACAAGTTTGGCTCCCCAAAAAGGTTATTGTTCATAGCTTAGGCCAGCAAGGAGAGACAACTTGGAAAGATATGTGTTCTTAATAAGAGTTGAATTTTTGTCAGAGGAGCTTCTTGGTGTTTTTCATTTCCTAGGGAGTTCCAGAAGTACTAAAATTATATCGAGACAAAGTGTTTATGTTTCAAAAGTGCAGGCTCTGCATTCCAGGCTACACACTGAGGGTTCTCAAAACAGAGGCTGCTTTTACTGAAACTGGGAAATAAGGATAACTCATATAACTCATAAAGGGCTTGGACTAGTCCATACTGGAAAAACACGATAACCAAAAAACCAACTGAGAAAGGAACCACCTAATCCAGGGGTTGGCAAACTTTTCTGTGAAGGGTCCCATAGTAAATATTTAAGGTTTTGTGGGCCACACAGTCTCTGCTGCAAATACTCGGCTCTGCCACTGAGGTTCAAAACCAGACATTGACCATACATAAGTGAACAGGCATGGCTGTGTTCCAATAAAACTTTATTTACAAAAGTAGCAGTGAGGTGAATTTGGCTTTTGGGCGGTAGTTGGCCTACCCTTGTGGTCCTAATCAAATGCTTCCTAACTAGGCTAACTTACTTCACCATTCTTTGTACTTAATGAAAGTGACGGTTTAGTGACAAGAGACTTTACTAATGAAGGTTACCCAAAACCTTAACATTAAAGATTCAGTCTTCTGGGTTGATGTGTTCTCTTCATGAATCTTCTTAAAATGCCAGAAATATATCAATCACCATTTCCTTAGTATCAATCAGCTTATAAAGCAACAGGCCGAAAGAGACCCTAGTAGCTGCAAGAGTAGAAGAAAGGAAACTGAAAAGGGAGAAGCTACGTAAGAGAGGTATTAGCCTCTCCCTCGCCCCCAGCTAAAACAATTATTCATAGGACCCATCTGGCCATCCAGAAATTATTTTTCCCTGCAAAGGAGTATTCTTTAGGCATAAAGTTCTGTGTGAATGAATGCTATGTCCAGGCAGAGAGTACACACTTGGTTGGTGCACACCCATTTGACAAACCCTGATTTGGTTGCAAATAGGAATTGTAGGTAAGAAGTGAAACAGGATGATACAGCAGGGAAAATCCACAGACAATGAAAGAGGATAGAATCTACAAAAGAAGAAAGAACAAAGGGTAATTCTTTGTAAAATTCCTTCAAATTTCTGGTCTCGTGTCTCTCCTGCCCCCTCTCCCATTCATTCTAATATGATGTATTGAAATATGGTCCTAGTGCTAATGATCATATTTTTAAAACCAGCATGTCAGGGATAATGAAAAATTATAAATATGGTTGGTAGTTGTCATTTTAAAAAATCTTATTTACTCTTTGCTGTTTTCTTTAAATTTTTCATCTTAGTTGCTAAAACTAAAAGAAAAAAAAAATCTTAGGAAGTGTTGCTGGAGCACTAAAACCCTCTTGTGTGTTTAACCTATTCACTATAAGCTTGATTTACAACTGCTTTCTTTGCTTGATGAATCCCACATGCCCCATAATTTAAACATCTTAATGTGCCTCTCACTGGAGTGCCTTTTTATTTGAATGTAAATTGGTTCTGAAACTGCTTCCAATCAGAAGTCTGTGTTTGATATACTGTAGCTTCGAGTGAATATAGTCTGCAAGGTATAGGATTGAGGTTCAATTGCCACCATAATTAACCTAGCTCAGGTTAATTTAACCATAAAACATACACTCCAGCTGACTGTTTCACCTGTCACAAAGCAATGAATGGCCTAGATCCTGAGCTACTCAAAATGTGAAATGCAGTTTGTTCATATAAATACAAAAGAAACTTGAGTTCATTCCTAAACTTGTGCAGCTTTTTTTTTTCTTCTCAGTATCTTGAGGGATTTCAGTGGAAAGCAAACAATATTTTGCAGCATTCTAGACCTAAAACCCCACTAACTCTTATCTAGTCCAAGTACCAACAAATACAATCCATGTAAGGGAGTGGTTTATCTATCACATTTAAAAAGAGTATGCTGGAAGACATTTAATTATCTGCATGTGTAGATAATTCTAGAGTTTAATAATAATTCCTGTCATTGGCAATTTACACTGCAGGTTTTAGCACAATAACATGTCTAATTACATGAAACATTTAGCTACATTTAAAGAACTTATACTTTTCTCCCAATAAATTTTACTAAGATTTACTAAGTGGTATTCAACCTAAATTTGAAATAATTTATTTGTTCAACACTTTACACTTAAATAGCCAAATTTGAAATTAAAATTTCAAGTCCTAGTTTTCTCTTTCAAGCTCAGGGAGAAGAAATTAGCTCCAGATAACACCTCCACCTGTCTGCGTGCAGGTGTTGGCTCTCCTTGGAGAAGAGCGGGCAAACTTCAGGACCCTCGCCTGATTTCCTTTTCAGAGTTACAGCCCAGAGAGTGGGGACATGTCTTGCAGGGATGAGCCTAAACTGACTAACAAAAAACACAAATAAAGGAGGAAATATGTGCACCAGTGTATACAGAAAGGGTAGGCCTGAGCCCAGGAAGTGTCCTGGGCTCCTTGGAGGATGCTGGCTCCTGGCCCCAGCCTACTGTCACCAAAACCAGAAGCCACATTGAAGCTGAGCTCGTCCTCTAAACAAAGAGGATGGTGATTGTGACCCAGGTAACCAGGCCCAACCCTCCTGGACAACTGCCTATTTGTTTCTGAAGTTAGATTGAGACCTTAAAAATTCCTGAGGCTTGGAGTAGATAGAGAGGATATGACAATGCTTCCTCTGTACCAGGAACTGTGTCATGCTGTAAGATCCTTACCATGGGAGAAGGGGAAGGGAAAAAAGCTGCTTTAATGCCATGCCAATTTCAAATGTGGTGACTCAGCCTGTAATCCCAGCACTTTGGGAGGCCGAGGTGAGTGGATTGCCTGAGCCCACGGGTTCGAGACTCGCCTGGGCAACTTGGCGAGACCTAATCTCTACAATAAATCAGAAAAAATTAGCTGGGTGTGGTAGCACGCACCTGTAGTTCCAGCTACTTGGAAAGCTTAGGCGGAAGGATTGCTGGAGCCCAGCAGGTCGAGGCTGCAGTGGCCGAGAGCGGACACTGCACTCCAGTCTGAGTGACAGAGTAAGACTTCAACTCAAAAAAAAAAAATAAGCATTATTTCCTGTCATTTTACTATGTGGAAAACCGTCTCATAGATAGATAGATAGATAGATAGATAGATAGATAGATAGATAGATAGATAATAGTGTTAGAAGAGGAAGAAATTTTGGTACAGAAAATGCATTTAAATGAAGGAGCTTGGTGAGTCTTGGTTCTAAAGGTACCAAACAAGAAAGCCAAAGTTCTCAAACTACTGCAAACTTTGACATGAAAAATCTATTTTTGTCTTCTGATCAACATTTATGACCTAAGTCAGGCAAATACACCTGGTTTACTTCTTTAACATTCTTATGCAGTCTGTTATGCACAGTTGTTCCAGATGTACAATAATATGCAAAATGGTTTATTTCCAAGTATGCCTTTAAGAAGAACAAATGTTTTTTCTATATAATATAAATTTAAGCAAACTTTTATTTTGTGTATTTGTAAACTACAAAGTAAAAATATGAACAGAACAACAACAGTTAAAAAAAAAAAAGGATTAAGGTCAAAAGGAATCAGCTAGAGTTTGTTTCTCTTGCACAGTAGAACGAAATAGTTACCCTGAGAGGAACAGAACCAGCAAAATGCCCCATAACTCAAAGAAGTGATAACAACCACATAGTGCAAAGGAGAGAAAAATCAAGTGACCCAACCTGGAACTAGGCATACCTTCATCAGGAACACCATAAACCACAGCAGCCTCCAGACACATTAGGGGAAGTAAGTGAGGGGAATTCGAGAATTCTTTGCTGCTGCTATGAACTTGCAGGGTCCCCCTGAGCCTTGCAGAACTCCAGTCCCTCAAGGAAAACTGCCTTCCCCACAGACGTGCTCTGCCAAAACCCACATGAAGTGCTACGGGAAAAAGAGTCCTGACCAGCTTCAGCTGCCATATTCCAGTAAATCAACCCTTGCTAACGGCTGCTTTCTAGCAGCCCTAAAAAGGGACACACCCCAAGGGCAAACTCTGTAGTGGGAGACCACCTGAGGCCTTGAGGCCAGCTGCACATTGACATTCAGAAAGCAGATTGCCTGAGGCTAAGGCAGGAAAGCTGATGGGACTTGTTGCCACAGCAACCTCTCACTCCCCATGTAAACTCTTTGGTATCCCTCCTGCATAAGATCATTGCCCCAGTAGGCAGGGACTCTCTTCCAATCCTCACAGGGTAACAAAGAGTACATACAAGTGGGGTGCTTCAAATCCTTCTCTCCCCCTCACCCTTCCCCACACTCCCCTGCCCTCCACCTAGGTTGGCTGGGTACTTCCTTGGAGCGACACATGCCAAGGAGAAAACACACAGCCACCATCACAGCTGGTTCTCTCCTACAAGTGCCATCTGCTGGATGGAGGTCAACAGCACACACAGCCCATCACATTTGAGATAATACCTCTGCTAACATCATTACCCAAGCCCAGCTAACACCTATCCAAATCATTCCAGCCACTCAGGACACTGTAGGCCTGTGCAAGTAAGTACCCAGTTTAGGACTGCCTCAGGTGGCAATTGAGAAACTCCCCACACCAAGGCTATATATAACCAAGGACACCCTACAATGCCTATGCTACCCTCCTGCCAACCTTAAATAAGAAAAAAATAGCCTACCCAAAAGAGAAGGAACCAGAAAAATAATTCTGAAATAGGAAAAAACAGAGTTCTTCAACACCCCGAAAGATAACACTAACTCTTCAGCAATGGACTCTACCCAAAAAAAAAAAAAAAAAAAAAACCTTAAAAATTCCAGAGATAATGGCCGGGCTTGGTGGCAAAGCCTGAAAACCCCCTATTTGGGAGGCCAAGGTGAGTGAATTGCCTAA
>CAUYQG010146527.1:0-34429 GCA_963574415.1 Tarsius wallacei
TAAAGGAGGTGAGCCATTTGCCCAAGGCCGTGCAAGAAGCAAGTGACAGATTTGTGGATATAAATCAAAAAATTAGCCAGGTATGGTAGCGCGCGCCTGTAGTTCCAGCTATTTTGGAAGGCTGAGGCGGAAGGATCGCCAGAGCCCAGCAGGTTGAGGCTGCGGTGGCTGGGAGTGGCCACTGCACTCCAGTCTGGGCGACAGAGTGAGACTCCAACTCAAAAACAAACAAACAAACAAACAAAAAAACAAAAACAATTACCAGACTGACCAGGTGGCTCACACTTATGATCCCAGCACTCTGGGAGGCCAAGGAGGGAGGACCGTATGTGAGCTCAGGATTTCAAGTTCATCCTGGGCAACACAGTGAGCCTTTGTCTCTACAAAAATGTGTATATATATATAAGAAGTTTTTATTTTTAAGAAAACTTTATTATTTTATTGAATTAAGATATACAAAAAAGTTACTGTCTTTGCCATTTTTAAGTATACACTTCAGTGGTAATAAATACATTCCTGTTTTTTTTTTTCTTTGTTCCTTCCTCCCACCCCCCCTTACTGGCATAGCTGCATTCTATTCTCTTGATTAGCAATATATTTCAGGAAAGATTACATTTATTTTCTATAGCTTTCCACTCCTTTTACTGAAAGCAAATTCTGTCTTAAAGGTGTTGAACATGTATCTTAAGATTTCAACCATTAGCTCAACTCCAAATTTAGGCTACAGGTTACATTAAGCTTATGTCTTCAAATAGGATACTAAGAGTATTTCTTAAGATTTCAATCATTAGCCCAACCCCAAACTTAAGCTGAAGTTTACATTGAGCTTATGTCTTCAAATAGGATACTAAGAGTAATTGGCACTCATTTAAAGAACAAATTTACCACTATGTAGACAGGGTTTTAAATCTTGTAATGACTTCTACTCTTCTTCTTCATTCTCTTCTTGAGACAAAGGTCATGGGCACAAGTTTGTAAATAAAAGTACACCAATGAACCTATTTCTTCTTCCTCTAGTTGGAAATCCATCTAATCTCAGATAAGGAGAGAGAGAGCGAGAACCACAAGTAATAATGGAAGCAATCAAAACAACTAATATTTCATAACCTCTAACTATGCCTGGGAACTGTATTAAGCAATTTATAAACACTGGCTTATCACAAAAATCCTTTGAGGTAGGCATGATTCATCTCTCTATTTTAGCTACAAGGAAACTAAAGTCATGTTTGAAGAGCTAAGAGTCAAAGGCAGGCTTTGTCTCTGGGTTGTCCAACTGAATATCTGCTTTTGCCTCCTATGTTACATGATGTTCATGAAGAATAATAAGAAGGTAAATATAGTTAACTCTTTGAGCTCAACCAGTGGCTTCATTCCAAGGATTTCAAAATTCGATTCAGAGGTGTACAAAGTGATTTATATAGTTTATATTGTGAAGTCACAGTTAGTAGACAAGGAAATCACTATACATTATTTAATAGCAATCAAAATTATATTATTATTTACCATTATTAGCCGCACCCCAGGGGTTCACATACATGTTTTTATATGAAAATATGGAGAAGTAGCTATACTAGAATATGACAAATGCCATCACTAGTAATACTAACAGTATTTTATAAAAGCCTAAAAACCTGACATAGTCAAGGGAAATTTTATGATATTGGTATTTTAGCTGGGCCTCAATAAAAAGGTTTTCTCTAAATGGAGAGAAGGAATGAAAGAAAAAAAGAACACAGTACAGAGTACAGAACTGAGGGATGGATGGTAACATTCCTCATTTATTATAGCTTATGTGGTTCCCAAAAGAAAATAGTAACTCTTTTCAGTTATTGTTAATTTTTTTTTAGAAAGCAGGATTTATTGAGAGGACAGAAAAGCTCTCATAGTTGGAGGGGACCCCAAGGGGTTGCCCAACTCTTTTCCATAATTATTAAATGGGATTGCAGAAAGCCACACCTACTATGGTATTTTAGATGTTCAGCAGACATACAAGTAATAAAATAATAGTTGGAACCCATTGTGCACACCTCTGTAATCTCACCTATCAAATTGTAGCTTAATGCACTCCTATCTTACTTATGTTTATATGCCCAAGCACCCTGCATGGTACCCGACCTGCAGTAGAATTTAACACATATTTGATGAATTAAGTACCCAGTTACAATATATAGTCAGTATTGACTGAATTTCTAGCAAGGCTTTATTTCCTCTTTTAAATTTTATCTGTAAGAAAGCTTACAATTAAAGGCTATGTAGGTCAGAAACTCACAAAACTAGCATTTGTGATCAGTTTATTTGATTCTCATCTCAGTGAGGTATACCATTGAAAAAAAAGTTTTATTTCGCCGAATCGGTACTCTTAAATATGCTATATCAGAATTGCGTATTCCTGCTGGGTAAGATACTTGGTTGTAAAACTTAGTATGGGTCCATTTAAAACTGCACTCCCATATCCTATCCAAGGCTGTCTCCCTCACCCCTGCACAGATGCCCTGGCCTGCCACACCCTTCCTTCCTCACTCTCCTAGACGTCCGTACTAGGGTTCCAAGAAGACAAGGGTACATTTTGATTATTTCCTTGTCAGTCCTTGCAGGGAATGAAAGGAAGCACATGTGCACTCTTCTGAGAGACTCTCCGTGCAGAGATCCCAAGGTGGGCAACCTGGTGCCCCCCCAGTATTCTCCACTCTCCCTCAGATTCTGCCTCCTATGGCCCACCCACCTGTTTCTGGATGTACGTTCTCTTCTCCCAGGGACAGCAGCCTTGATATGGTCACAGCAAGATGGCTCAAGCCCAGCCATGTTCCACACCATCCAGTCTACCCCCTGAGAAACAGCATCTTTGCCACACCACATGCAGCAGGAAAGGGCTGGCACCTTTACTATTAAGTCTTCTCTAAGCACCATCATCTCCCAAATCCAACTCTCTGCCCCCATCCTCCGTCTCAGGGAAATTTAGGAACACTTGAGCATGTCTCTGTGTTAACTAATGACCAACCAAGAAATGAGACATCATCTCCCCTTTTTGGCAGACATCCTGTACTTGACAAAGCTTCACTAGGAATCCCTTCCAACTGGCTTTGAGAAGATGAAATCATGCTCGACAGGAAACAGAGGGACCTCCCTTTCATTAAAAAAGCTGCAATCCCCTGAAAAACAGCAAGTTGACAGTCGCTAGAATTGGAGAAAAGAGAATTTCAGAGACAGCAGGGCTTGGAGAAGAAGTCTGAATGCTCACTGCCGGCCATGATGAGGATGCAGTTTAGAATGTGTGAACATCATGGTGTATTTCTATTTTTGGTGGCAAAAAAAAAAAAACTGGTTGTAAGGCAATAAAACAACTGATAAAGCTCCTCACCCAAAACTTACATTCAGCTTCAGTTCAAAATGTGGTATTGAATTATGACTCAATAGAGGAACTTAAAACTGAATACCAGCATGTCAGTCTTCAAGTCATGCATGCCTTCCTGCTTTGAGGATATTAAAAGTCATACTGATAGGTAAGGTTGACATAAAAAAAGGAGAGAAAAATAAACAGAAAGAGAAAGTATTTCCTAAGAGAAAGAGAAAGAAACAGATGGAGGAAGGCGGAATGTGAAGAAAAAGACTGTTCCTCATAAAATTCAAATGGATAATTCAGACAAAAATGTCTTCTATCATGTATTAGGCATTAAATAAACATTTTGAAGAAACGAATGCATGAGTAAAAGAAAAATAAAATAAATTAGAGAGAAAGGACAGCTGCCAGAAGTCCCTGTCTATATTCTGTGGAAGATGTTCCTCACTCTAAACAAGGAATTATTAAGATTCTTAAGGGAAAACTGAACCTACTGTCACTAGTGTTAGCTGCAACTGTCTTGTCACCACTGTATCCCAGTTTCTGCTGGCTAAAAAGCTGGGAAAGCAGCAAATACTTTTTTTTCCAGAGAGAAAATGGCAGCAACAGTCACAGTCAGTGTTTCTCTTTGCCAATGTAGAAAATTATATTTTAGCTGTAAATATTGATATTCTTCATGAAACCAAATTTCCATTAGTCATATTCCTGAAGAAGAAGAAGAAGAAAAGAAGGTGGAGGGGAATGGGAGGGGGAGGGGGAAGAGGAGGAGAAAGAAATTTTTTTCAAAAATTTCTCAATAAGACTAAGCTCTGTAAGGACAGGAATTGTTTAATTCATCACTGTTTTTCTAGCAGGGCATGCCTAGAGGATACTAAAAAAGAAAGAAAACAAGAGGATGAATGAGTGTATTATATTGCTCACTATGGACCTTGATTTTAATCTTCTAATCAAGAAAAATAGTAATCTTGCCTTTTTTCTTTCCTCTTAAAGGTAAGTATTAGGGGCTCAAGAGGTATCTCATTGAGCCTTCCAGATGTATTACTATTACTGTGTAACTTATATTATAAATGGAAAAGCTAAATGAAACAACAAAAATCCAACATCTGTGAGACAGCTTATCAGTTAACATGCTTCTGTAGGTGTGTTATCTCTTGGTTTTTAAGAGATGCTAAGAGGAGGTCTCTTAATTTGAAGCTAGCTAGGGGCTGGTTGGCAGCGTGCTACCAGACAATGCTCTGTCAATGGCAACTTGAAGTCTCAGCAAACTCTGAATCTCTCGGTCAGAGGCTGAACAAAGCCTGCTATTTTAGGCATTTGGTAATAAATTAGAAGAATGGATAACAAGAATACATTTACTGAAAAGCAATTGAAGAGAAAGCTTTTAGAAAAACAGATTTTTGGCAAAAAGCAGCCATGAGCTATTCTGGTCTTTGGCATTATGAAGCCCATAGAGTAAGTTTCCAAAGCAATTAATATAAATGAACATCACATTAAAAAATCAATTCTTTTATATGAGAAGCAAAGAGACAGAGAGTAATATCCAGGCTTACAAATGAGCACGTTGCATCATTAAAAGTGCTACAAAAATTTGAATCAAAACAGCCTCCCAGTATTAAGTTTATAATATTAGCAATACCACATGCATTACTGAACAGATGCCCTGATTTTCAAAAATAACCAATAAAGTTTATGGGATCTTTTGATGTAACAAAAGACTCTGTTATGTGTTAATTGAGAGTGAACTTTGATTTATAAATAGAAATAATAGAGGTAGTAAATTATACAAGAAACCATAGCTATTGTTCACTGGGTTTCTCTTGTGGGTTGAATGCTGTTGAAATGTGCCCCAGCCTTGTGGATGGGAGGCTGCCAGGCTTTTTCTATTGTACGTTCAGTAAAGAGTTTTGGGGAGGGTGTTATAAGACCCAGTCGTTTTTCCTCTGGTCAATAGCAGTGGTTAGTAGTGTCCCTCTCATTTGTATGTCAGTTAATGGTAAAGACAACGAAGAAGAAGATGAACAGTATTTCTAATTCTAAGGGAAGCATATCTAATTTGAAAATTCCTCTAGATAAAGAACTGTGTTGTTAAATTATATCCACAATTCATACTGAGGAATTCATTTGTGTCCCCAAATATGCAAAACATTTGACTTCCTGTTTTAAAAAAGCTCATTAAGTGCCAAAATGCCATCAAACTCTCAATTAATGTAAATACTTTTAAACATTTTCTGTCTGATTCCATTAATGACCTTTCATAGATAAATTATATTTGTGGTAACAAACCAGAGCTCACTGAATATTTTATGGGTATCATGGCCCCTCTGCTTTTATTGCATAAATTATCCTCTAACAAAGAGGTATTACACACCAAGTGCAGAATTTTGTGTAATAAAATAAATAAAATAATAATGTTTTACCAGATTAGGAATGTTATTATTCCTCTTCTGTAGAGAAGGGATATATTATGCACTTACTGTGTTGGGCACCCTACTAGGCTCCAGGGTTACAAAGGTGAGTCAACTGGTGTCAAGAATCTGCCATCGGGGAACTTTAGAACAAGTGGAAGGACGGCCATGTAAGCCTATGCATGTTATGAGCTTTAAAAATGAGTTATAACAAGGTGTGTAGTGTGTCTTATAGAAACACCAGTGAGGGTAGAAATCTCTGCAGGGTTGCTGGTGACAATTCTCAGAGGTCACTTTAGGCTGGTCTCTGTAGGATGGTTATCAGAAACAGGTAGTTTAGTAGGTGATCTAGCTGGTTGCAAGGCAATTTAGGAGCACAAAAGCATAAGATATATGGTGGGAAAGTGACTGGGGGAGGCTGGATTATGAAGATTCATGAGCACCACGTTTATGAATTTAGACATTTCACAGAAAGCCTCCCAAGGGGTTTGTTCAGGGTGATGAAATGGTCAGATTTGTACCCCTAGAGAACATTTTGGAGGCCACTTAAGGTCTGGAATGGAGAGAAATGTGTTAATTAAGCCATTCCAGAAATAAAGAGGATACTAGTGAAAGCCTAACTTAAAAATCTGTTTCCAGTTGTAGATTGTTTTTGTCAAATGTCCTGATGTCTTCCAAACAGGTGGACCTTGCCTTCTCTTTCTGTTGGCCTCAGCAACAATCAGGAAATTTGCTTCGGCCAGTAAAATGTCACATGTCACTTACAGGCAGAAGTCTTAAGAGGCTGATCAGTCAGTTGAGGCCACAATGATAATAGAACTATAGTGTATATTTTATTTTTCTTGTTTTCTTATGCTGGAAAGAACTGCTGACAATCAGTCAATAAATATTTATTAGAAATCTACTTGAATATTAGACATTGTGTTCACTGCTGACCAGTTTTTGCCTTTAGAGACTTTGCAATAATGTCAGGAAGAGATGACATTAAACAAAACAATATCTTTGGGAATTCAGAAAGCATAGAAATTATTTTCGCCTCGAAGGGATGGGTCATGGATGATTTCTTTCAGGATGGAATACGAATAGGGAAAAATGAGACACGTGGGCAATGAAGACCTGGATGGGGAACAGGGAGAGGGAGAAGTCATAAAGACAAAAGCGAGAAAGGAGAAATGTGTAAATCATCTTTGAGACAGAAAGAGTAGGTCATTCCTATCAGTAATTAATGTACGTGTGGTCCAATATATTAATTGTTTTCTCAGTTTGACAAGTCATGGTTCAAGTGCTTATCAGTCATATACTGCTAGTTCAGACCTAGTAGATAGAGAACAACTCATCATTGCAGACAGTTCTATTGGACAGTGCTGGTCTAGAAGTAATATATAAAATGAGAAAAAATATAGAACCAGAGAATCTTTGAAGGTCAGGATAACATATTTAATTTAAAATTTTCAAAATTAAAGAAATACAGTAACAGTATAAAAAGTAATTGAAAAGATTAGTATTAGCGAGTACCACCTGGTCTCGCTCATAAGCGAAACTTGAACAATTATCATAATACTATAAGAAAGGGATTGGCAGTAGTGGGCAACTGCTGGGGTTTGGGGGGAAACACCTCATCAACAAGGGTACCTGCATAATGACCATTTGTATACCTAACCCTGAATTGTACCCCACACTTTTAAAATAAAAAAATAAAATAAAAAAGATTAGTATTAGCAAGAAGAAAATAATCAATGAGACAAGGCAGAGAGAGAATAGTGAAGGGCTCTTGCAGCAACCCAGACATGAATGGCAGTGACCTAGTTCAAAACGGTGACGAGCATAGAAAAAGATAAATACAGTCTCTTTTCATAATTTGTGGACTTTGTATTTGCAAATTTAACCACTCAACAAAATGTATTATTTGTAAGCCCAAAATCAATACTTCTAGGGCTTTCTCAGTCATTAGCATACAGTGCAGAGTAAAGAACAACATTAGTCTTCTGACCGATATGCACATTTCCAGCTGAGATCAAACAGGGTGACACTAGGCCTTCTTGTTTCAGCTTTCATACTGTAAATTACTGTCCTTTTTGAGTCTGTTTACTGCCACATTTTTTCAAGTTTTTCGAGTTGGTTTTACTGTTTAAAATGGCCTCCAAGCACAGTGCTAAAGTGCTGTCTGGCATTCCTAGGTGCAAGAAAGCTGTGATGTGCCTTACAGAGAAAGTAGGTGTGCTAGATATGTTCATTCGGCATGAGTCATGGTGCTGTTGGACATGAGTTCGAGGTTAATAAACCTAATAAATCAGCAATATGTATTAAAATAAGGTGCCTTTAAATAAACACACATATAAAACGAAGTTATATATTGATTGGTAGAGGAAAATATTGTGAACAGAGACTCATAGAAACCTAACCCTGTATTTCCCCTTAGCACAGGTGTTCAGTATTTGCCAAAACAGTGTTTTCACCAGCTTTACAGAACATAAGTCCTGTGAATACTGAGAACTGATTGTATGTGGAAGAGGGAGATATAACAGAAGCTGGACACTAAGTGACTGATAAAAATAGAGCAAATTAATGTTCACCTCAGGCTACACCTAATGAAACAATATAGTACTAAGTCCAGGACCAGAATTTTATTTTAGTAAAGGCATAATATTTGCTCACAGTCACTGGAAAGAAGCCACTTACGACTGGACTTTTTGGCATGCTTACTCAGACTATATTCTTTAAATCTGTTGAAAATTGAAGCAATACTTTTAATAAAAAAAGACAAAAACAACACACTGGGTACAGGAGTTTCAGTTCTGTGTCTCTATGTGAATCATTCTACCTGGATTAATTTTCACTCTATTTCTCCTCGTGAATAGTTAGCAAATGAGAAGTCTGAAAAGTAAGTGATACATTGAATCCACTGAGTTAAGGAAAGTATACACATGGGATTTTAGTTAGAGAAAGCCTTAAGCTTTGAAAAAAATCCATTAGAGAATCTTCATAAAAATATTAGAAACTGGCATAAGAACTCTTATATACATACATATATACATAAAAATATATATGTATATATACTGAACATTTTTAAGAAGGTGTCAATCCATAAGAGGAAAAAAATCATGTTTTGTTATCCTTCAGGTGATGAATCAATATGAATAAATACATAAAACATCCAGGTATTACACACACACACACACACCCTTTAACAACTTTCTTGCCTTTTGTATGATGGCTTTTTAGTGCATGTAGTAACTGAATATCTTTCAACAGAATTACAGCTTCGAAAATCTCAAACCATGTATTTCTGCTTTTGTCACAAAGACCACGGGTGAAGCAAATCACTGACAGCCAATCTTTAAAGCCCTACTATTTTGCATTAAACGCGAAAGTTTATGTTTGCATGATGCTTCTGATTATAGTATCAACAGAAAATAAGCACTTCAGGCCAGGCTCGGTGGCTCAGTCTGTAATCCCAGTGCTTTGGGAGGCCGAGGTGAGTGGATTGCCTGAGCCCGTGGGTTCAAGACCTGCCTGGGCAACTTGGCGAGACCTCATTTCTACAATAAATCAAAAAAAATTAGCGGGGTGTGGTAGCGCGTGCCTGTAGTTCCAGCTACTTGGAAGGCTGAGGCGGAAGGATCGCCAGAGCCCAGCAGGTCGAGGCTGTAGTGGCCACTCTCAGCCACTGCACTCCAGTCTGGGTGACAGAGTGAGACTCCAACTCAAAAAAAAAAAAAAAAAGAAAAGAAAAGAAAAGAAAATAAGCACTTCTACAGCATAAATAATTTCTGGAGAATGAAGAAAATAATGTGCATGGGGGTGTAGGCAAAAGTATCAAATCCTTAGTGTCTATTCGGATTGCACTCATTCTTCAAGATCTGTGTCCAGCCCCAACACCATGTCAACTTGCCTGTCACCATGTTCATTCTTAGTTCCTTGAAATTCTCCTTCAAAGCTCTCACAGCTATTCAAAATTTTGCAGAGTGCCACTGTTTAATTAATAACTATCTCCCCCAGTAGATTGCAAGGTTTGGGGTGTTTGCTGGCTATCACATTCTCAGTGTCCAGCATAGCATTTGCATATAGTAGGTGCTTGTTTCAGGAAGCAGTTTTTTTTTTTTCTTTTTTTTTTTTTTTGAGTTGGCATCTCACTCCGTCGCCCGGACTAGAGGGCAGTGGCTGCTCCCGGCCACCGCAGCCTCGACCTGCTGGGCTCCGGCGATCCTTCCACCTCAGCCTTCCGAGTAGCCGGAACTACAGGCATGCGCTACCACGCCCGGCTAATTTTTTTGATTTCTTGTAGAGATGAGGTTTCGCCTGCCCAAGTGGGTCTTGAACCCACGGGCTTAGGCAATCCACTCACCTCAGCCTCCTAAGGCGCGGGATTACAGGCTGAGCCACCGAGCCTGACTAGGAAGCAGTTTTTAAATGATTAAATAGGCCAATGAATCAATGAATTGCGGTGATCTCATAAAGTTGAATGTCTTCACCTCTCACTTGGAGAAACACAAGAAGCAAAACAACATATAAGGCTAGAACATGCTCCAACAATCAGAGTTTGCAGGTCCTAAAAAGAGGAATTGAGCCTTCTCTTGTGTGTTCTTTTCTCCCTACTTTAGCTCTACATTCATGGTAAATTCTTATTGGAATTTTTGGGTGGATATTTGGTATTTATAATATCCATCTGCTAGAACTCTAATGAAACCCCACATTCAAAAATGTGGTAACTTTTATAGCTTGGCTACCATCCCCTGCTCTTTGAAGCTTGCCTTTTTTCTAGAAAAGTAAAATTTTTTTAAAAAATGGGGAAGCTTAAGATAACTAGGATAGCAAAGACATCAAAGCCTGATTGAGATGATGCATGGCCATCGTTTAGAGCAAAGAGGTTTGCCCCTGTGTTTGACACTAGAAGTATTCAACATTCAAGTTTGAGTCCCAAAAAAATAAAGATATACATTACCATGTGTCATGAAACCTAGAAAACACGCAAAATAAAAAATACAGTAGTCACAAATGTATCCCCCAAAAGGCAAGAGTCTTCTACATATCACACTTAAAAGGGAAAAAAAAATCTGTCCCTTAGTCTTCTGACTTTATGACCTTTGCAAGTGAACGGGACTTGGTCATTTAAAAATACAAATAATATTGACCTCTTACTCAGTTATTAGCACTGACAATGAAGATTATACTTATCCTCCTCACCATTAATCGCAGTTCTCAGGAAACTGCCATCCTGGTGTACTTAACTTTGACACTATTATGAATTCCAACACAGTTTGTATATGGTATGAGCACAGGTAAGTTTTATTTTTTATTCTTGTTTTCTTTTTTTTATGCCATCCAGTTTTCCAGAGCACACATGTTTTCTTTTGTGGAAGCCATTCCTTAAAAGACTGAGTTAGAGGCTTCAGCTCTAATAATCAATATTGTTCTCTCCTGTGAGAACTATGCTACTAAAGAAGGACACTCAAAAAAACGTGTGAGAAAAATGAACTCTGAAATTAGAGTTGGTGAATCTCGCAACAGAAACATTCATAGCTGAAAATCAAGCTGAATGGTAAAACAGTTATCATCATCCTACTGAACAAAGGCCAGAACATGAGTGACAGAAAAAAAGGTATATATTTCCTTTCATTGTAAAAAAAAAAAAAAAAAAAAAAGTAGCTTCCTTCTTAATCAAAAAAAAAAAGAAAAAGAAAAAGAAAGAACAACTTGGATGGATTTAGAGTCTGTCATACTCAATGATCTATCGCAGAAACAAAGAACAGAGTACCACTGGTCCTCACTCATAAGTGGACCCTGAACATTGACCATAATACTATAAGTAAGGGGTTGGCAGTAGAGAGATACTGCTGGGGTGGGGGTGGGAACATAACATCAGTAAGGGTACCTGATCTCAAAGCAGGCAAAGTGGGACCAAAGGGAGGCCGAAACTTTACCTGTACAATGTCCACTTGTATACCTAATCCTGAATTGTACCCCACATCTTTAAAATAAAATATAAACAGAAAAAAACAGAATCATCTTTAACTACAAATCATTTTTTAAAAACAATGAAAAGGGGAAAAGGAAAACTGTAGTAAAAGGGAGGCAGAGACAGTGTTTATTCTATTGTTTTTAGACATGGAGAGCATATTTGGCATAAGCCCTTCAAACCGATGGGCAAAATGTGACATTGGTGCAATTAATTCTTTTCTTGATGCTTTACCCATGTAAGAGTTTACCGAGCCTAACCAGTGGGCTCTACACAATTACCCTTGGATTAATGTGGTAAAAATCTCTGTTGGAATTGAAAAATACTTCAAGAAATAGTCATGTATAAATCCAGTGCACATAGCAGAATAATATAGTTGGATTCCTTATTTTGACTTCCTTATAATAAAAAATAGGCACAAATGCCACTTAAGATGCATTAACATTTTATTGCTGGGGAAGTTTGCCTTAAAATTAATTTAGGTAGGAACATACTACCGCGTGCCCATTTTTCTCAAATAATTTCTTTCAGAGGGGATGTCAATCTGAAAATTAAAATAAAAAGAACCCGAGACTAGGGGATGGGGATCTTGAACTATTTTTTCCCTTTCCCTTGAGCTCTGAGGATGTCCTCTCTTGACTTCTGATTATGGCTGATGGTATCAACGTGATCACATATTAGCTTAAGACCAGCCCTCACTGTCCACAGCTGAGCCCATAAGGGGGTCTTCTAGTTGAGTCAAGGAAAGCCAACCCAAACCAGTGGATACCACAGTGGAGAGCCCCAGGAAAGAAAGTGGTGATCCCTAGGAAAGACTGACTCCTGGACAAATGTCTATTCACTTCCTGAACTATTTTAGTCAACAAACACACACTGAGGATCTGCCTGTGCAAAGGAAGACATAGGGCTGTAAAATGCCCATTCTGGAGCTTAAGGCATTACAATGTAGTTGGGAAAATAACATGGAGAATTAGAGCACAGTTAGATGCTAAATTGTATTCAAAACAACGAGATGGGGGAGGAAAATGAGAGAGAAAAGAAAAAAATACACACAATTTACTCTTTCCCTCTTCTGAGACTGGAACACGGATTCTGGCATTGATCCCAGGTCCTATCTTTGGATTTATGAATCTTCGTAAGATTTGTATTCTTTAGACAACTAGATTACCCCAGAGGGTCCACACTTAAGTCAGCAGGCTAGCTGTCATTTACAGGCTCAGCTCATGCACACTCTCATCTGGAGAGCTCTTTTCCCTTTTTGTTTCCCACACTTTTCTAATATGCAAGATAAGTAGGTTCAGGGATCAGAGATATCTATAGTTTCATAAGACTGTGCTGCACACTTAGAAGCTTTCTAAGAAGATCTCAAGTGTTCCTACAGCAACAGAGAAACACAAACAAAAATGAAGAGGTACAAGACAATTTTTAGAGATGATGGATATGTCTATCAGTTTGATCATGGTGATGGTTTAACAGGTGTATGCATATGTCCAAGTTCATCAAATTGTACACATTCAACACATGGAATTTCTTGCAAGTCAATTGTACCTCAATAAAGTTCTTTAAAAATGCTTGCACAAACTTGTAATGTATTCATCGTCTTTCATTTTTGGACCAGTCCTTAACATATGCTGTCATTAAAAAGGGAGTCCTTAGCCGGGCTCAGTGGCTCAGCCTGTAATCCCGCGCCTTGGGAGGCTGAGGTGAGTGGAATGCCTGAGCCCGCGGGTTCGAGACCCACTTGGGCAACTTGGTGAGACCTCATCTCTACAATAAATCAAAAAACTTAGCCGGGTGTGGTAGCACGCGCCTGTAGTTCCAGCTACTTGGAAGGTTGAGGCGGAAGGATCGCCGGAGCCCAGCAGGTCGAGGCTGCGGTGGCCGGGAGTGGCCACTGCACTCCAGTCTGGGCGACAGAGTGAGACTTCAACTCAAAAAAAATAAAAATAAAAAAAATAAGGGAGTCCTCCCTGGCCAAGGCCTTTTTAACTTCAAAACGAAGACAACAATGGCTCACGGTGGAGAGAGGACGGGCAGAGCTTGATCTGAGGAGCCAGATCCCCATGGAAGCCACGCAGTGTCTGGTAAGAACCAAGCTAAATTGAAAGGACAATGACATCAAATGATTTAATCCCTAACATTCTCTCTACTGTCTCCTGTTGTGTCTGTATAATGTCTTTAGATTACAGACTCCTCATTTTGCTCATAGACTAACATTCAGTGTTTCTTTTTCCCAAGGAAAATCATCAGCTTTTTTCAATTAATATATGCCAGAGTGTCTGTTACTTTTCAAAAATCCCATTTCCTTTCTGCATTGCTTCTTATCTCCCCTTTTGCATCTGCTGATGTCTGTGTACCAAATCTATCTTATGCTGTTTGTCTGCAAGTTATTCACAGAAAAACAATGCAAAACTCTTAAAGCCTGCTGGAGGGATCTCTTGGGAACCTCAAAGCTCATTGAAATGCTGCATTCATGCAAAAGGGAGACTATTACTAAAATCTGTTTAAGATGAATGTGACAAAATAAATTATAAAGAACCCTCCCATCTCAGAAAAAGTTCATGTTATGATTTTTACACAAAATTCGATATCACTATACTCTTTTACATATGTTAGAGAAAAGATACAAACATTTAATCACACACCCCATTAAGTATATGAAAATATCATAACTCATGATATCAGCTCATCACTCCAACATATAACACCTGTCTCTCTCAGCTCATGTCCCATGCCTCCCCACACCACAGTACAAATAGCGCCTCAAAGGGACATTCTTAATGTCAGTCCCCAACATCAAACTCTCATCCCCAGCACAAATACAGGGCCAAAGCCACTTCAACCAGCTTCCCCAGCTTCATGGGTATTTTGACTGACCAGTCCCGTTCCCCAGCCCAGACACTTGATTTCTAGAATGCCCAAATCCCAGTGTCCCTACCCTGCCTTGGTAGCTTGAAGAGAGAATAAAATGAGAATTGGAAAAGATGAAGAGACACAAGCCACCTCCAATGGGGATTACAGAAACACTATTATAGCCCAGGAGTTTGGAAAACCAAGACTTTCCAAACTCACTCATAATACTTCCAGTATATAAAACATGACCCCAAAGGCTACTAAAAACTGATTTTGCTGATTTAGGTCAGCAATTTCACTCCAATCCCCTAGCTCTCTAATATAACCACTGAGTATTCATCATTAGTTATTTTAACTTTAATTTCCAATTGCCTTCACCATCATAATCTAAACTCTAATGCAACGGTTTTAGCTATTCACTTTTTGGAATCATGGAGCTCTATATCTCTTGAGAACAGTAGGCAGGGATAAAGAAGAGATGCTGAGGAGTAGGAAAGAAGGACATAAGAAACAAAACAAAGGAATGAAGTCTACAAGAAATCTCAAATGTCGCCTGCAGAATGAGATTCAATCACGCAGCCCATGGCATAAGTGCAGCCACATACCAGAGAAGTGAATCTGTAAAAGGAACGCTCTCCCTTGGGTTGCCGACCACAAGTGGTGAATAGGCGAATACCAGGGAAACATACTGTTTTCCCCTAAGAGTCAGAACTGTTTCAGTAACTGCAGAGGATGACCTAATCTCTGCTTCTTTCACCACCAAGCATACTCCATCCTAGGGATGGCCCAGGTGGCCACCTGACCTTCCTCTTCAGCTGCTCCCTTCAGACCTGGTTCAGGGATGCCAATGACGTGCTGGGGTCTCTCTACTACCTAATCACTTGCTTAATGACTTTGGAACTGTACAATCTTCTGGTAGCCCTAGGTCTCCACATTCCTATCCAGATAAGTTCAGAAATATAGGATACTTTATTAATATTGCCACTGCCATTAGTATTAATAATAACAATAAGCCGGGCTCGGTGGCTCAGCCTGTAATCCCGCGCCTTTGGGAGGCTGAGGTGAGTGGATTGCGTGAGCCCGCGGGCTCGAGACCCGCCTGGGCAGGCGAGACCTCATCTCTACAATAAATCAAAAAAAAAAAAAAAAATTAGCCGGGCGTGGTAGCGCGCGCCTGTATTTCCAGCTACTTGGAAGGCTGAGGCGGAAGGATCGCCGGAGCCCAGCAGGTCGAGGTTGCGGTGGCCGGGAGCAGCCACTGCACTCCAGTCTGGGCGACAGAGTGAGACTCTAACTCAAAAAACAAAAAACAAAAAATAATAATAACAATAAGCAAATAAATAGCACTTATTTAATGCTTATTATGAACCAGGTACTCTCCTAAACACTTTATACTTAGGTAATATCTGTGCACACATTTCACAGAGAAGTAAACTGAAACAGAGGTTAACTGATCTGCTGGAAAGTAGTAGAGTCAGGATTTAAACCTCTGCAGGCTGGTACCAAAGATGATGTTATTTATCACTGTTCTATGCTAGTGCTCTCAAGTGAGGAACTAATAATAAATGTAAAATAATCCAAATACACAAGTTGAATTTGGAAGTAGTATGCAATTCTTCCTTCAAGAAAGCCTTCCAAAATAAGATCAAGCAGACCACAGCTCTTCCATCTCCTATCAAAAAATCTTTATGATTGGTCAGTTTCTTTATAACAATGGACTCCAAAATATAAATTGCCAGTGAAACTTAATCAGACTTATAAATATGATTACTCTTTACTCTCGCTTAACCTCTTGCCATCCCAGTTAGACTCCTAAACTTCATATTTTACTACTATTTTAAAGGAAAAGCAAATGTGTGTCTGGCAAACAGAGAGTTTCCATGGAAATCAATGGAGAAAAAGGTTGACATCGACTTCTAAGGCAAGAATATGGACTAGCCAGTTAAATGTCATGGATATAATTTTCTTATTTGAAATACACACTATTTGAAATTGGTGATGCTTCTCTGTTGAACAATATAAATGTTAATCATTAAGACTGCTTGCTATCATTTCCACGCTGTAATTCTGCTCCAGTATTGAAATTTTTTAATACCAACTAAGATGGGTTATTTTAGATAAAAGATATATGCTTTAACAATTATGTAGTATTTTCCTGAGAAGCCTGGTAATATTATTCTGCTTTTCAGTAGTTACCTGGGAAGAATGTATATGCTACATGAAATTCTGTTGCTAGATTGTATATATCAACGTGGAGAAATATATAACTTGGAACAAAGGTGAGTATCGACTTTTATTTCCAGAATGCAGGCATGCCTACTCATCCCAAAGAGATGGTTAGGATGCCAGCCCTGTCTGAAGGTAGCTGTGTAGCACTGCAAATATGTAGTACTATATAAAAAGCATGTGTTTGATAGGATTGTGCAAAACTGGGAAAATAAATATTTTCCTAATTTAAAAATGAGACTCGCCTATAAACATGTTCAGAACTAATCTCCCCCAAACTTATTTAGAACTCAGAAATTCCCATTAGATTATTTGTAAAATTAAATACAACACTGTGGTTACTTATTCATTATCTGTCCTAAGAGTTCAAAACTTATTTATCTTAATCAAACCACTTGGAGCTTGGTCACCCTATTTTGAAAAACTGAAAGTTAAGAAGCATAAACAAATTACTAAAGAAAAACTGAGTCACTAAAATAGGGGATAAGCATGGCCAGTTTGTCCTTGTGCTACAGACTAGTTCACCCTGGTTTTATACGAAAGAAGCAGGTAGCTTAAGGAAAAGCATCTTTCATTCAATAATAAATAATTGTTAAGTTTCTACCATGCGCTGGGAATGGGGTCCCCAGACTAGCCCTTGCTGTCATTTGCTGTCAGCATGCTTTTAACCTTTGCACACCCCACTGCAGCCCACCCCACATGAGTCGATCTGTGGGTCACACCAGCACAGAACAGGCATGAGCTGGGATTTCTCTACCCATTCCCAGTTAGGCAAAGAAATGTAGCAGAGAGGCCATGCTGGACTCTGGAAATAGGTTAAGATTCGAGCTCGTTCTCTTTATTCACTATGTGACGTGAGGAAATAGTCTAACATGCAGGACACAGTTTCTAGAGCTCAGCTGCAAAGTAAGGGTCACCGCATCCCTTTTGTAGTGTTGCTGTAAGGACCAGCCAGGAAACCACACAGAAGCAGCTCACTCCGCTGCTGTATCATACAAGGTGCTCAGTAAATTTTAACCATAAACATCTTTATAGGAGCTAAAGTAAATATCAAGAAATATCATTAAAAGAATACTTGGCCTTCTTTGCACAATTCTGTAGTACTCTTGCTAATCCACTAGGTTTTTGTCATGCGGGGGACCCAGTAAGGAAGCTCCTGCAACACCCATACACACATAACCATGGGACAGTGACAATGTGTAGGAGAGGGCTTGGGATGGAACATCAGATGGCGTTGAGCAAAGACAAGTATCAACTTCTTCCAGTTTTACATGCAAGTGTATTAGTTCCATTATACTACAAGGATATGAAAACACTTAAATTGAGTAGAAAACAACAATGACAAGGAAAGATGCATAGAAGAAAGAGGGAGGGGACCGTAAAGACAAGCGGGAGTCCTAGAGGCATGTGTCACTCAGTATCTAAGAGGCAAGATTGTGGTCTGGACCCTTGATCTTCTTGACTCACAAAAATATAGTGAGGGCCGGGCTCGGTGGCTTAGCCTGTAATCCGGCGCCTTGGGAGGCCGAGGTGAGTGAATTGCCTGAGCCCGCGGATTTGAGACCCTCCTGGGCAACTTGGCGAGATCTCATCTCTACAATAAAGCAAAAAATTAGCTGGGCGTGGTGGCACGTGCCTGTAGTTCCAGCTACTTGGAAGGCTGAGGCGGAAGGATTGCTGGAGCCCAGCAGGTCGAGGCTATGGTGACTGGGAGAGGCCACTGCACTCCAGTCTGGGCGACAGAGTGAGACTCCGACTAAAAAAAAAAAAAGGTATATATATAGTGAGGTACTGACCATGCTCATTCCAGCTCTGAATTTCATTGGTTTATGTGGTCTACTTCTTCTGAGGTAGAGTAGTAATCAATGATAATGGAGAGGTAAGATGAGGAGTTGGATGATATTCAAAGGAAAAAGATAGATTACTGGTAAATATGGGCAAACACAGTTCATCATTTTTAATAATGTAAATTAAATAAACAGAATGCAATTTTTGCCTATCAAATGAAGAAAGAATTAACAAGGAAAATAACCATGAAGATAAGTACATGGTGAAACAGATGCACTTGAACATTGTGGACGGGAATGCAGATTAGTATGAGAGTTTGGAAAGAGATTTGGAAATGTTTACAATAATAATTTAGAATAATCATATCTTTTGGCCTATTAATTCTTCTTAGAAACTACACTAAGCTAAAATGCCCACAGAAGTTATGTACAGAGGTGCAGCATTATAATAACAGTGAAAATTGGAAATGACCCAAGTGTTTAGTATTAGGAGGGTACTTACATAAACCAGAATATGTCCATATGGTGAGACACTCTGTAGCCATTAAAAATGACGGTTTTTTATAACATAAGGCAATTTAATAGGCTTAAAATTTTTCAGTAAAAAAAGCATATGGTCTCATGTCAACTAAAAATTTATTGAAAAAAGTACGCCAAGAAACTACTATTTCTAGAATAATGAACACATACAAAAGCACATACCTAAGCTTTAAGCTCAGAAAGAACATAAAACTAAAGTAATTATCATAATAAGTAAAAACATAAGATAACAAAAAAACCATTCTCATCTGTTTTCTTTCACGGTTTTGAAGTCTTATGTTTATGAGAAGAAAGATAAGGAATTTTTTTAAAAAGTAATTTTACTTAATACCAAATTGACTTTCAGAAAGGCCATGAGACAGGGGAAAGAGAAATTAAGAGAGGTGGTGACATAAATTCTTGAAGAGGGAGTCATTTCTTAGAGAAGAAATTATCTTAAACTTCTCTTCAAGCTATACACAACATATTGTGCCATTTTTCATTTTAATTTTTCAGATTCATTTAAATTGAATTGTTATATTATAGAATTAAAGATGTAGAATATACCTATGCTATGCTCTCTGCTGATAAAGCATCTCCTGAGACACTTCTTAAAGTCTTTTTCCTCTAATAAATTTCTTGGAAGTTAAGAAAAAATCTTTCTCTCTACTAAAGGCTTCATTTCATTAGATCATAAAACTTTTGCTGTTAAATTCCTCTTCCTGGAAGTTAAGAGCAAAATTTGTATGCTGTGACCTTTTAACATTTTCAGCCAAGATCTTTTAAAAATTTATTTTCTGCCTTTATTACTTGACTTTTGCATTTTAATCCATGCTAAAAAATCTCTCTTATAGAACTGTGTTTTGCTATAATTCTTTCTGGTAGTCAGTAGGAATGTACACATATCCCATAATCATAACCACCAACCATATCAGATAGAGAAGAGAAATTTATCTTTTGGAGATTTCCATATAAGTTCATTTTACACCTTCCCAGATAATGTAATGTTTATCAGAAAATTAGTTTAAATTCCATTTAGAGAAACCACATGATATAGTGAAGGGGACCCAAGGTTTGAAGCCACAACAAGTATATTTGGATTTATTTACTCTAGATTTATGATTGAGACAATTCACTCAGATCTACATATTTGTTATGTGTTGAACTGAGATGACACCATCCTCACATCATTACTGTAATGATATTATCTAATATATGTGGAAGTGAGTGCAATGCTGAGAAGTTATTATTTTAACCCTTTTACACCAAAAGAGGAAAAAAAAGTGTTGCTAAGGTCTTTCTACTCTATTAGCATGATGTATTTATTCAAATGAAGAAAATAGTAACAGTAAATTTACTAATTTACTTAAATGAAATTTAGTTAAAAAGCAAATTTAATAAATTTGGTAACCCACTTTAGACAAAGTTTATAACTTGGACGCATTCCCCTGAATACAGTTTTAAGAATTTATCAGTGATAATATAATTTTTCCCAGGGAAAATAAAATATACGTCAATCACTAAAACTGACAGTTTGCAAAACAGAGAGATAGTAGCGTCTGTAACAGTAAGTGGAATATTGCCATTAATAAGATCAATATTTGTCTAGCTATCAGAAAATCATTTTCTGAAAAATAGCTTATTGAGGTCAATAGATTAGGACTTAGATGTACTTCAAAATATAATAGTATAGTTTTTCTTTTCAAATTTGGTAAAGACCCTTTTAAAGGAAAAAAATCTTCTCACTAATTGTCAATGTTTACAAATTATTTTTATAACAACATTAACATATACCACTAGGTATCATCTACTTTTTATATCTTTATGGTTTTTTTTTTTTACAACCAGGGAACTACAAATTAATTTGTGAATTAAAAGCAAACAAAAATAAAACAAATTGTGTAAAAAAATCAATAACATTAATGAGAAGAACCACATTATTTAGCTGAAGTAAATTACTATTCTCAATGTGAAAATGATGGTACATTTATCACAATACTATAAAAAAGAGATTGGCAGTAGCAGGACACTGCCAGGGAGGGGGGAAGCATATAACCTCAATAAGTGTACCTGATCTCAAACTAGTTGAAGTGGGGACCACAGGGAGGCCCAAACTTTACCTGTATGATGACCGCTTATCTACTGAATTGTACCTCACATCTTTAAAATAATAATAATAAAATAAAATGATAGTATGTATGCACATGTAAAGTTTGACATGCCTGTAAATACAATTATCTTAACATTTTTCTCTATTCCAACCCTTATAAAATCTTCACTGGCATGGTAAACATATGAGCCACACATGCAGTGCACATACAAAGAATGTAGGCGCAATGACTGGCTTATATGTGCAGTGCACATATGAAGGGCATACAAGAATTATCCTGAGTTATACATGCAGTGCCCATAGAAAACACATACAGACACACATCTGAGCTATATACATAGTGCACCTTTGAAACACATACAGACACCATAGTTATATATGTGGGGCACATATGAAAAACTAACAGCCACAGCCCTTAGTTACATACATAGTCCACATATGAAATACATCCACATACCAGAGTTATACACATAGTGCACATATGCAACACACACCTGCATTTTATCTATGTAGTATGCACAAGAAGGGCATACAAGTAATGCTTGAGTTACATATGGAGCACCCATCTACTTTTTCTCCATTAACCTAGGATAAATAAATAGCACTGCCTCATGCTAATCAGATTATCAACCTAATGGAAAATGTGATACTGAAATTGCATAACCAAACTGCATCAGGAGCCTCGGACAACCCAGACATGTATATGTTGCTTTTTCAAAGCCATAATCAAAATGTAATTTTAAAATCCTTCATTTTCTTAGGGATTGAACAGGAACAGGATAAATACTCACATATTCCCATTTGAGGAACTCTGTTATCAATGTCACGACCTATGTCAAAAATTTTTGAAAAGTCTTTTTTTAATAAAGTAAAATCATAGAATGACCGATTTGAGCAAAAGTTGTGAGACGCCAAGAGTTTAGCAGATCTGACTAATTGATTTATGCTGCTGACTCAGACTGACACATCAGCAACAGCCTCCCTGGGTTGGGAGCCCTGGTATTTAATTTAATCTAGTTTCCATCACTGCCCTTTATCTCCTCCTCTCTGCTGCCTCTTTGCCTCTCTTTTCCACCTAGTGCCCTGTCCTTGCTCCTCTTAAATACCACGCACACGTGAGGACAGACAAAACAGACATACCATTGAAACAGATTTGTTTTCAGACTAACAGCCCATCAAACAGCTCTTCTGGGGAAGAAAAGCCAAGGTTACAATCAGTCATGTTGCTAGAAATGTTGAATGCCGCAAACATATACAAATGAGCCCTCTCTCTTTATCAACTACAGAAAAAAATGGATCCCCAGGCCTGCTCACCTGCACGGTTAGCACAGAAAGTAAGGAACTTTCTACATCTATTTGGTAGCGTCCTTAATATTTTGCTTTAACATACCTTGGAGAGCTTAAATAATTTCCCAAGGTCACACAGATAATTGAAAAATCTGGAAATTAAACTTTTATTCTTAGCCACAATACTACACTATGGTCTGCATCAGAAGAGTAAAAAGGAAAATAGACACCCAACAAGCTGGTTTATTAAATTCTGGTAGCTTTGATGTTAAGCAAATTACCACTGATTGTTTTTGACAAGTGTCCTGGGGAAAGGTTGTTTACAGAGAGTGATCTCTGAGTCAGGTCAAGTAAAGACAAGCCCTGCTAGTAGAGGGCTATGATCTGCATCAGAAGAGCAAAAGGAAAATACCCAACAAGCTGGTTTATTAAATTTTTAGCAAGTCATTCAATTTAACAAATATTTAAGTGTCTATTTTTTTTGTAAAATACTGCACACTTTTGATCTTTCTGTTTATATAAATCATGAAATAAAAGAACCAGACACCTAGATTCCAAAGTTTGTTCATCCATCTCCTTTATTTAAAACATATGCTGACCATCTATTATGATGTATCAGGCATTGTTTCAGGTTCAGTGAGAAATTAAGGAAATGAACACCTTATGTATTAAAAGACCAAGGCACATGTTACCGATAACATATAAATTTAGACTGCAAAAACATAGAATTGTTACAGAGTATGAGAGGAGAGACAGAACAAAGTCAAGCAGCAGCATGATAACAATGTAGTATTGTGGCTAAGAACAAAAGTTTAATTTCCATATTTTTCAATTATCTGTGTGATCCTGGGAAATTATTTAAGCTCTCCAAGGTATGATTTCTTGTTACATGCCAGGAGGCTAAATAAAAGTACCTAACAAATTGTTTTATCTTATTTTTGTTTTGAAGAATTAAATGAGATAAAGCACAGTATCCAGCACAGGACTCATGCTAAATAAAGGCTACCTATTTTCATTACAATTGTTATTTTAGTATATTGGTGCCAGAAATAGCGTAAGAAATGGAATAAGGACAAATAATAGAGAATCTACTCTGGGAATGAATGATGAGCATACTCATTTGGTTAACATTTAGATTGTAGAAGAAAAATGAGACGATTGCTTTGAAAAGGTGGTTTCAGTCAAGTTGATAAACAGGTTGAAATATTGGGTTTAGTGTATAGATGATAAGAAAACCTTTAAACTTCTTGAACAGAGTAGTGATAAAAATCGGAAGTGCACTTTGGGAAAATAACTCAGGATAGCAAGATGAAGTAGAAAGAGGTAAAAACTAGAAAGAACATTTCAATGAACAGAATTCCAATTAACCAATTAAGACATAAGAGGTGACAAGGGAATTGTGGAGTTTAAGTGACATGAAAAGGAAGCAGTGAATTGGAAAGAGATATTATGGAGGTAGAAGCCATTACAACTTTTAGGGACACTTCAAAGAAGGAGACTGTATTAACATGGTTAGAACAATGACTTTCTCAACCTGGGTCAATTTTGCCCTGCAGGGGCCATTTGGCAACGTCTGGACAACTTTTGGTTGTTGCAATTGCAAGAGTGTTATTGGCATCCAGTTGGCACAGTCCAGGGATGTTGTTAAAGATTCTACAAATGCACGAGACAGGACCCCGCAGCAACACAGTGTTGTTGGACTCAAATTTTCAACAGTGTTGGGGGTAAGAATGCTGGTTGAGAACTATCAAGAGTCACCCTGGATCTGAGGATGAGATCAGTCCAAATCCAACCTCACATTAATAGATAAGGATAAAACCAATGTTAGAAAGACAACCACAAAGTCCATTAAATTAATATATGCATCAAAATTAGTTGAGTGAGAGGGCACTACAGAAATGCTACAGTAAAGACTTCCAAATATCTGCTCCTTTATAATGGCGATGAGAACACTAGCAGTGTTATCAAAAGCAGCTTTTTAAGAACTCTGGAAATTAACCAACAGAGGAATTCAAGTAGTGTTTATTGGAGAAAAACAGCTGAATCTCAATGAGAACAGGGAGCTTTGTGATGTTTTTCCTTTTTCTATTTCCATTCTCTCTTCCCAACCCCACAATAGCTTTGAAAACCAACAGCTTGGCAAACATGTGTAGCCGTCTCCATAAAAGACAGCAGCCTAGCAGCCGAGAGAGGGCAGAGCAAGCTTGATGCTCCCCCAAAGCACCATTTATTACCAGCTATTGTTATTATTTGACCTGTCTAGTAGTTTCCTGGAAACCTCTACTAGCAGGGCTTGTCTTTACTTGACCTGACTCAGAGATCACTCTCTGTAAACAACCTTTCCCCAGGACACTTGTCAAAAACAATCAGTGGTAATTTGCTTAACATCAGAGCTAACAGAGGCAGCTATAAAATGCAGGGCAAAGGAGAAGTTGGTCAAAGGGAAAATCTGATGAATGAGCTGCCGTCCATGAGGCCTGTTTTATTCAGTTCAGACTGCCATTACAAAATACCATAGACTGAATGGCTTAAATCAGCAGTTCCCAAACATTTTTTGGAGGAATGTGCAGTCAAACCTCATTGCTAATGTAAATCTGTATTTGCAGCTACTCCCCAGAGCTAGCATCACCACCTCAGCTCCACCTCAGCTCATCAGGTATCAGAGTCTCAGAAGGAGCATGCAACCTAGATCCCTCGCATGCGTAGTTCACAATAGGGTTCGTGTTTCTTTGAGAATCTAATGCCTCCACTGATCTGACAGAAGACAGAGCTCGGATGGTGATGTGAGCAATGGAGAGTAGCTGCAAATATAAATGAAGCTTTGCTCACTCAGCCACCGCTCACCTCCTGCTCTGTGGCCAGGCTCCTCATGGGCCATGGACCAACACTGGTCAATACATGGCCCGGGGGTTGGGAACACCTAGCTTAAACAGTAGAAATTTATTTTCTCCCAATTCTGGAGGATAGCATGATCAGGTTCTTGTAAAGCCTCTTTTCCTGGTGGGCATATAGCAACCTTCTCACTGTGTCTTCATATGAGTCACACAGAGACAGGAGCAACTTCTCTGGTGTCTCTTCTTATTAGGGCACTAATTCTATCACTAAGGCCTCACTTACATGATCTCATCTAACCATTATACTATAAATACTATTATATTTGGGGTTAGGGGTACAACATTAAATTTTAGGAAAACACAAATGTGCACTCCATAACATTCTGCCCTGGATCCCTAAGATTCATGTTTTTACTCCCACAAAAAATACATTTATTTCATCCAAAAGTCTTAATTCAATTCATTATCAACTCTAAAGTCTAAAGTCTCATCTAAATATTATCTAAACCACATATAGGTAAAACATATCCTGAGGCAAAATTCCTCTTCAGCTGTTAACCTGTAAAATCAGACAAGTTATGTGCTTCTAAAATAGAACAGTAAGATAGGCATAAGATAGCCATTCCTATTCCAAAAGGAAGAAATAGGAAAGAACGAGGAAAGATAGGTCCCAGGAAAGCCAAAATCAAGCTAAGCATATTCCATGCACTCTTAAGTATTAAGACTATCCCTTTATGGCTTGATGCCCTACTTTCCAGACCCACAGAAATAGTGGATCCTGCTAACATGGCTATACAGCCCTGTCCCAAAGGCTCCAGGAGACCCCATTCCTAAGGCTGTAGTCAGAGGCTAACTGGCCTGCTGAAACTGAGGCAACGGTTTCACCCTTTAACACAAAGAAGGCAGGCTTGATGATCTCTGGATTGCCTTTGAGATTATTATTTTTCTTTTTCTTAAAGAAAAGCACAAGTTCACAGACAAATAGTTCTATGGTCAGGTCCTACAGGAACTAAGAAATCTGACAGCTTTTCTTTATTTCATCTTTTTTTTTCTGTTTCCTGTAATTCACTAGCAGTATCTTTTGACCTCTAGCCCTGACCCCTTCTAAGATGGCTTAGTAAGCCCATGAGTCCTACCTATGATCTCTTTATCAAATGATTGTCAGCCACACCCTTAATGCTCTCTTCACAATAAGCATTTTGATTTTTTTGCAATATCAATTTGCTGATAATTTTTCAAATGTTCAGCTCTGATTCCTTGTTACTTGACAACTTCTCCTTCAAGCTACCTCTCTCTTTTCACATTTTGTCATAAACAGTCATGAGGAACCAAGACACTACTGCAACACTTTGCTTGGAAATCTCCTTAGCTAATTATCTAATTTTATCACCTGCAGTTAGGCCAAGTTTTATGCCACTCTAGAGCAAGGATCACCTTTCCTCCAGTTTCCAATAATCTATTCCTGTTTTTCATCTGAAATCTCACCAGAATGACCTTTAACATTTATATTCCTATAAACATTCTCGTCATAAATGTTCTCTGAGAAGATGGAGAGTTTCTCTTTACTTTCCCTATCTTCTTGTTTATTCCTTACCACAGTTGCCACCAACATCACTTCACAGCAATCCTCTTTTTCTGTCATGCATGTCAACACTTTTCAGTCTCTGTTTATCACTCAGTTTCAAAACTACTTCCATACTTATAGGTATTTGTGACAGCAGCATGCCACTTCTTGGTACCAAAATCTCTCAGTCTTCCTGAGCTACCATAACAAAGTCCCATTTACTGGGTGGCCTAAGCAACAGACACTTATTTTCTTATGGTTCTGGAGGGCAAACTTCTGAGATAAGTGTCAGGTTCTGGTGAGGGCTTTCTTCCTGGTTTGAAGATGCCCTCCTTCTTACTGTGTGCTCACACAATATTTTCTTGATGTATGCATGCAAAGAGAGAAACAAGCTATTTGGTGTCTCTTCTTATGTGAGCACTAATCCTATCATGAGAACTCCATTCGCATGGTTTCATCTAATCTTAATTAGTTCCCAAAGTCTTCATTATCATACTGGGGGTTAGGGGGACACCATATTAATTTTGAGGGGACACAAACATTCAGCAAAAAACAGTATTTTTGAGAAGCTCCAACCTATTGCTGAAAAACTAGACGACCATGACATGTACACCAAGTGGAGAAACTTGAGAACATCCTAGTTTTTTCAACTCTCGCTCCCCATGAGGATTTGAGCAAGCAGAAAATGAAGGGTAATGCAAAGTTTTCAATTACCTACTAGAAAATTGCCTGCACCAAAACATACACACATAACCATTTAGGAAAGACATTTAATGACATGTAAACAACACTTCAATCAAAAGTCAGAATTAACACTCCAATCCAAAGGCAGTGATTGGCAAAATATATGATCAAAAAATATGATCCAATTGTGTGCTGTCTACAAGAGACACATTTTAGATTCAAGTCACATGTAGGTTGAAAATTTTTAAATGGAAAAATATGTATCATGCAAACTGTAAAGCAAAGAGAAATAGAGTGGCTATGTTAATGTCAAACAAAATAGACTTTACAACAAAAATGTTACTAAAAACAAAGAAGGACATTTTATAAGGATAAAGGTGTCAAATCCTCAAGAAAATATAAGAATTATAGACATGTATGCAGACAACAGCAGAGCCTCAAAGTACATGAAGCAAAAACCGACAGAATGGAAAAAAGAAATAAGCAATGCAACAATAAGAGTTGGAGATTTTAGTATATAATTTTAAATAACGAATATAAAAACTTGGCAAAAGATCAACAAGACAAGCATACAACAATTCTCCTAATGACATCAGAATGCAAATTTTTTTTCAAGTGCACAGGAAACATGCCCTGGGGTAGATCGTACACTAGACCATAAGCCAATTCTCAATAAATTTAAAGAGATTGACATCATATAAAATGTGATCTCTCACCACATGGAATGAAATTAGAAATGAAAAACAGAAGAAATTTGGGAAATTGATAGTATGGAGATATTTTTAAACACATTTTTGGATAACCAATGGGTCAAATATGAAACTACAAAGAAAGTTAGAAAATAATTGGAGATGTTTGAAAATAAAAACAACATACAAAGACATAGAAAATATAGCTAAACAACTGCTTAAATTGAAATGCTTATATTAAAAAATATGCCTATACTAAAAAGAAAAAAGACCTCAGATCAGTAACCTATCTTTCTACCTTAAGAAACTAGAAATGAAAGACAAACTAAACCCAAGCCAAATGGAAAGAAAGAAATAATAAAGACTAGAGATAAAATAAAATAGTAGAAAAAGTACAGAAACTCAACAAAACCAAAAGTTGATTCATTGAAAAACCATTAAACTGACAAAAAAGAATGAAGTTTCAAATTACTAAAATGACTTGTTAATGAAGGGGCAACACTATTGACCTCATATAAATTTTTAAAAATAATTTTATAGGAATACTAAGAACACTTGTATGTCAACAAATTATATAATGTAGATAAAATGGCAAATCCTAGAACACAAACTACTTAGCCTGACTCAGAAATAAGTTGAAAATCTAAATATACCTAAAAGAAGTAAGAAGACTGAGTTAGTAATAAAAAAAAATTTTTTTTCCACAAAGAATTCCAGGCCCAAATACTTTCCTTGGTGAATTTTACCAAATGTTTAAAGAAGAATCAACACAATCTTTCAGAAACACTTCCAAAAAAAAAAAAAGACACAAAAATTTGGCAAAATCAAATTTTTTTTATGATGAAGAAAAAAAACACTTAACAAATTAGAACTAGAAGGAAATTTCATCAACCTAATAAAGGGCATGCATGAAAAACTTACAGCTAACATCATACTTAATGATGAAAGACTAAAAACGGTTCCCCTCTAAGAATAGGAACAAGACACAGAACAAGGATACCCTTTCTCACCAATTCTAATCAGCATTGTACTGGAGGTTCTAGCCAGCGCAGTTAAACAAGAAAAAAAAAAGGCATCCAGATTCAAAAGAAAGAAGGAAAACTATTTTTATTCACAGAAGACATGATCTTGTATATAGAAAACCATAAGCAAAATGCTAAAAATCTATTGAAACTAATAAACAGGTTCAGCAAGTATGCAGGATACAAAATCCATACTTTAAATCACTATGTTTTTACATAATAGAAATGAATACTGAAATTTAAAAAGCAATGCCATCGAAAACAGCTTCAAAAAGAGTAAAATTGTTAGAAATATAGTTAAAAAAGAAGTGTGTACACTAAAATGTAAAAGACTTCATTGAAATAAATTAAAGACCTAAATAAATGAAAAGATCTTCCACTTGCAAAAATCAGAAAACCTAACAGTGTTAAGATGGCAATACTCCCTAAATTAATCTACAGATTCAACACAATCTCTATCAAAATTTAACCTAGCTTTAAATTGATGAGGTGATTCTAAAATCTGTATGGAAATGCAAGAGACTCAAGATAGCAAGCACAATCTTGGAAAACACCAAAAAGTCGAATGCATTTGATCTGAATGGAAAGTTACTACAAAGCTAAAGTAATCATGATAGTGTGGTACTGAAATAAGGGCAGACATATAAATCAATGGAATAAAATTGAGAGTTCAGAAATAAAACCTAACTTTTATTGTCAAAGAATATTTTTTCAATGTATGATCTTTGGATAACTGTATATCCATATGCTCAAGAATGAATTTGTACTTCTTCACATGATATGCAAAAATTAACTCAAAACACATTAAAGACATAAATGTAAGAGTCAAAACTAAGAAACTGTTTTAAAAATCATCAAGGTAATTTTCATGACTTTGGGCTAGGCCATGGTTTCTTAGGTGTGACTGCAAAAGCACTAGCAACAAGAGAAAACAGATAGATAACTTAAACTTCATCAAAATCAAAATGTCTGTGCTTCATTTTCATTATGAAACTAAAAAGACGTCTCGCCCATGGAAAAATAGAAAATGTTTGCAGATCACATATCTGCAATGGCCTTGTAGCAAGAACATATAAAGAACTCTTACAAATCAATAATGAACAGGAAAATAACCTAAGTCATTTTTTTTAAAGGGCAAAGAATTTATAGACTTTTATCCAAGGAAGTAATGAAGTGATCAGTAAGCACATGAAAAGATGCTCAGCGTCATTAGGCATTAGGGAAATGCAAACCCAAACCACAGTGAGATACCACTTTACACCATCAGGAAGGCTATAATCAAAAATATACAATAAAAACTGTTGGTGAAGATATGGAGAAATAAGAATATTTATATACTGCTGGTGGGCAGCTAGTCTGGAAAACAGTTTGGCAATTTCTTTAAAAGTTTATCATAAAGTTTCTACATGATTTTTCAAGTATGCTTCTAGGTTTATACCCAAGATAGTTTAAAAACATATGCCACACAGCAACTTGTATATAAATATCCATATTGGCATTATTTATAGTAGACTATCCCTTGATGAACGGTCAAGCCAAAGTTAGTATATTCACACAATGGAACATGTATAGCTATAAAAAGGGAAGAAGCACTTATACATGCTACAAGTGGATGAACTTTGAAAACATTTTACTAAGTGAAAGAAACCACACATTACAAAATATTTGTTAATGCAAAAGAACAAATTTTGCATGATTCCATTTATATGAAATGTTCACTAAGGGAAAATCCAGAAAGAAAACAGATTTATGGTTTTTAGGGACTGGAAAAACTAAGAAATGAAGAATGATTGGGATAAAAAAGGGCTTCTTTGTGGAATGCCAGGAGTGTTCTGTAATTACACAGTCTTGATGTTCGTACAACTTTGTAAATATAGTAAATGTCACTGATTGTACACTTTGAAATGGTAGATTTTACGGTATGGTATGCAAATTTTAAAAAATTGGGAGATTCTTAAAGCTTGGTTATTAAGAAGAAAAATTAAATTTTTTGTTGAAAAAATATGTGATTATAATGGCAACAGGAATGTGAATATGAATATGATGATGGTTACAGTGATGATGATAATGATAATAGTGATGATGGTGATAGCTAAGGTCAGTTAACCTTTACAACACTCCTACAAAATAAATAATGTTATTATCCATGATTTTCCGATTAAGAACATTAAGCTTAGGGAGGTAAAGAAACCTGCTGAAAGTTACCTAACTAGAAAAATAAATAGCAAAAATAGAATTCAATCCTAGGTCTTTTGATTCCTTAGCCACTAGCAGTGATAATGTCTTCACTATTAAGATCACATTTTACTAGCATAAACAAACAAATAGACAAATAATAGTCATCAATTAAAATAAGTTTGTAACAGAGAGAGCTGTGTGCAAGGTGTTTTGGTAAAAAGAAAAACTAGCAACATTAGTGCTGATTACAAGATTCTTAGATAGAACAAGAACATTCCTTGAAAATGTTTCAGAACTGAGGTCCTGCAACCAGAATTTCAGACATTGTCTTGATTTCTTTTGGAATCTGCTCTCCCTCTCTACTACCTTAGCTTACTCCCTTAACCCCTACCACCTCACACCCCCACACAAGAGCTTGGCATACGTAGTTTAGTTATTAGCTGAGCTTATAGCTGCATAGTTAGTTGCCCCACACCTTCTAAGGGGGATTGGTTTCTTACTCAGAGTGGTTTAAAAACTCTACTTATATACTTTGTACGCAAGACTTCAGTTACAGAGGCCTATCTCCTGAAGTTATTGGTTGAAAAGAGTTCCTTTATACTCACTCTTGCACATAATTATTAGTACCTTATACAATGTGCTACCATCCCAACTCTGAGCTATATATATATATATATTTAGATGATCAAAACCAAGAGTCTAGAAAAGGCAAGAACCACTATCTCAACCACAGTAAAGGGAACAACACATTTGGATAATGATTTTTCTGATTAAATTTGTTGCAGACAGACAGAAAACAGAATTAGATCAGCATTGATATTACAGAGTAGCATTAGCAATAGGCAAGGAAATGAATCCACAAATGGCACTTTGGAGAGAGGAAGCAGAATGTATATGTCACCACTTAATAGATTAATTAGGATAAACTAAGCAGCATGTTCAAAAAGTGTATAGGATTGGCAAATAATGTTTTGGTAAAGTCATTAGAAACTATTCAATCCCTATTATAATGATAATTTACAGCCGTGACAATTGTCTAGACAAGAGAAGTAAGACATTACTGGTTTCAATTTTAATTTGTAACAAAGCTAGCTGTATCATATTAAGTGTCTTGGTCTTGTGGCCTCCAGCCACTGGCTGCAAATGTTAAACTCATTTGCCGTTTTTCCCAGAACAACTAGCAGAAGTGGGCAAAGGCAAGAAAAAGGAATGAGTCAATTGTAAAGAAATTTGGATTCAAGCAACAACAAAAAAAGTTTTAGGGAAGAAAAAAATATCCTTTCTGCACAGAAATGTAATCCAAACAGCAGGGTTCTCAGTCTGCCTGGTAGTAAAGGACAGCTGAGTAACACCCTCTGGTGAAGGAAAAGATAGTGGCTTATCTTTTTAAAATTTTATCTTATGTTTAATTGGCATGTGATTGTGTATATTTATAGGGTATAATGTGATGTTTTGATATATGTTCACGATGTGGAATGATCAAGTTAGGATAATTAACACATTGTCACCTCTCATATTTTTTGTGGTGACATTTAAAATCCACTCTCTTAGAAATACTGAACTATATGCTGCATTATTATTTATTATAGTCACCATTCTGAGCAAAAGATCACTAAAGCTTATTCTTCTCATCCAACTGAAACTTTGTACTCTTTAATCAACATCTTCCATTTCCTTGTCCACTGCAATCCCCCAGGCTCTTTTCAAAGAGAAGTCACTGATGTAAAGTAGAACCATAGTTACAAATAGTTGTCTTTGAAAAGAGTCCACAATTGAGCACAGACTTTGTTTTTTCTGCCTTTACAATGTAACCTCAAAGCAAGGTGGACTCTAATGGCCTCAATGATTAGGAGAGAAAATACAAAGGAAAGATCTATTTTTGTGTGTGGTATTTGCTAGGACAGTTTCCCTGGATAACAGTTACGGGTATTCCATTGTAAGAATCGGTATTCATTTGCCTTTGATAGAAAATTAATCTCTTTTAGTTTTCCCATTGAAGTTTTAATCATATTTTCTTTAAGCCAATGATTTCACATTTCTCTGCAGACAATATCAAGTCAAAATAAGGGATGGCATATTTCAAAATCATGTGTTGGATACATTTTCAAACCCGAAGCCTCATCCCTCCACAAGCAACAGAAATACTAATCCAAACTTAGGGTGTATTGGAGGGTGCCCTGGTTTGGAAAAAGCAACATGAGCTCTAGGTGGGGCTCTGTATTTTCCTGAGATCTTGGCCAAGTCACTCCACTTTTCAGCCTTCAGTTTTCCTTTCTATAAAAGGAGGAAGGTAAATTGTTTGCATCTTCCTAACAATGAGAACTACAAAACACTGCTCAAAGAAATCCTAGAAGACACAAACAAATGGAAAAATATTCCATGCTCATGGATAGGAAGAATCAACATTGTTAAAATGTTCATCCTACCAAAGGCAATCTATAGATTCAACGCACTATCCATTAAGTTACCAACATCATTCTTCTCAGACCTGGAAATGACAATACAGAAATTCATATGGAAATATAAATGACCATGAATAGCCAAAACAATCCTTAGCAAAAGAAACAAGCCAGGAGGTATCACACTTCCAGACTTCAAACTTTACTATAAGGCTACTGTAATCAAAACAGCCTGGCATTGGTACAAGAACAGGCACATAGACCAATGGAACAGGATAAAGATTCCGAAAGCAAAACCCAATTTCTCAACCAACTCATCTTTGACAAATCCTCCAACAACAACCACTGGGGAGAGGAGAACCTATTCAGTAAGTGGTGCTGGGAAAACTGACTGATCACATGCAGAAGATTGAAACAAGACCCCTGCCTATCACCATACACAAAAATTAACTCTAAATGGATCAAAGACCTAAACATAAAACCTCAAACTATAAGAATCTTAGAAAATGCAGGAGACACCCTTATGGAAATTGGAACAGGCAACCAATTCCTATTCAGAACCCTAAATGCCCATACCTT
>CAUYQG010146528.1:0-11143 GCA_963574415.1 Tarsius wallacei
TTGAACCAGCTTGCACTCCCACTGACAATGTAGAAGTGTTCTCTTTTCTCCACACCTGTGCTAGCATCTGTTATTTTTTGACTTATCGATGATAGCCACCCTTACCAGAGTTAGGTAGTATCTCATTATAGTTTTGATTTGTATTTCTCTGATGATTGCTGAGGCTGAGCAGTTTTTCATGTGTTTGTTGGCTACTTGCATGTCATCTTTTGAGAAGTGTCTGTTCATGTCCATTGTCCACTTTTTATTGGGGTTGTTTTTCTTTATGGCTGCATAATATTCCATCATGTAAATGTACCACATTTTCTTTATCCAGTCCACTATTGATGGGCAGCACGGTTGGTTCCATGTTTTTGCTATTGTAATACAGCTGCAACAAACATATGTGTGCAGGTATCTTTTTTTTTTGTAGAGTGATTTGAGTTCCTCTGGGTATATTTCCAGAAGGGGGATTTCTGGGTTGTATGGAAGGTCGATATTTAGATCTTCTAGGAAATGCCACTGTGTTTTCCACAGAGGATGTACTAGTTTACACTCCCACCAACAGTGTAGAAGTGTTCCCTTTTCCCCACATGCTCTCTAGCATCTGTTGTTTTTTGAGTTATTGATGATGGCCATCCTGACTGGAGGTTAGTGGTATCTCAGTGTGGTTTTAAGTTGCATTTCTTTGATGATTAGTGAGGTTGAGCATTTTTTATGTTTCTGTCGGCTGCTCATATGTCTTCTTCTGAGAAGTATTTATTCATATCTTTGCCCATTTTTTAAATAGGGTTGTTTTCTTTCCTTTTGGTACATTTGAGTTCCTTATAGATCCTAGATGTTAAGCCTTTGTAAGATTTACAGTTGGCAAATATTTTTTTTCCCATTTTGTGGGCTGTCTCCCCATTCTCTTAATAGTTTCTTTTGCTTTGCAGAAGCTTTTCAGTTTAATGAGGTTCCGTTTGTCTATAAACAAAACTGATAACAGTGTCTTTCCTGATGGTAGTGTCAGTCACAAGACAGAGAAAATATAGTATTTACAGCAAGTGTAAAAAAGATTTTTAAAAGACTTAAATTTTTGAGAAAAATAACATTTCTACCATTTATTGAATGGCCATTTTGTTCCAGATATTTGACTTAATTCTTTTAAGCTTTAAAACATTAAGCTTTCCTACATTCACAGAGATGTTAAGTCACATAACTCGTAAGTAACCAAGGCAGAATTCCAACCCAGATCTGTCAGATTCCAAAGTCTAGCCTTTTAATCACTAGGCTAAACAGTTTTGCTATGGACTTTCTGTTTTAGTTTTTAGGGAGAAGCCAAGAAACATACTCTTTTAAGAGTCCTACTTGTGTCTGCCTTGAATTATTTTATGTGGCCCAGACTTAGGAAACAGATGTGAGAAAGGCCCTGGCAGAAGTCTAGGCTAATAGCTTCTTCTCTTAGAGCAAAGGTACAAGCCCCATTCTCCATGAGTATAGCTGATTCCCAAGTCATATCCATCTCAGCAATGAGTGGAATGTCATTTTTAATTGCCATTAAAAGTTAAGTATTTGGTCTCCTTAGGCCTGGAGCCTCAGGTAGCAGATTCTCCTCCAATGTCTATGACTTTCACAAAACTGAGGGTATTGAGTGGGTCAACTGGATTACACAGAATACAATCCCTGAATTCTTAGTTAGCCTATAATGATTAAATAAAGTAATTATTCTATATGTCTTTTACAATTATTTTGCTAAGCCAGTGATCTAGTATCACTTTTCAAGACGCCAGTCTCCAAGGAAGAAAGCTTCTCTCTGAAAAAAAAAGTGAGACAGTGCAGATGTGGATCTCCACAGAACTCACTTTACTATCCACCTTCTTAGAGACCATATGTTCAGAGGTTACTTGAACTGAGCAGTCCCAGAAAATCTAAGCACTAAAGCATAATTAGTGCCAGAGTCAAGGAATAAGCACATGGGAAGAGCAACTTTATATACAATTGGTAAAATAATCAATTTTTAAAAGGAAAACAAATGAAATTAACATAGATAATGGTAACAATCAATAATATTAATGGGATTAACTCATGAATTAAAATTCAGGCCTAGTGCCATAACTCATAGAGGTTCTGTATTTGTTCTGTATTTATTTTTCCCTGATCCTATTCAAAGATGTCATGCCAGGTAGCCCAAGATATAATTTTTGTCAATTCTTTCCTCATTTAGAAGGCATGAAAAATCAGTCCTATAGGGTATTGTGGAGCAAATCTTTCCCAGTTAAAATTTATGGTGGTTTAAGGATGGACAGATGTATATATTTGTGCACAAAGAAATCCTAGGAAAACTCAAGTAGCAAATCCTCAATACCTTTTCAAACAGGTGAGTGTTTGAAAAGGGGAATGATAAATAATCCCAAACTCATAAATAATCCCAAACCAATATAATTTCGTTGAGGTCACTGTGGTTAGCACTAAGCATTCCATGTTACAGATTTTTAGTAATGTACATTGTGGGAGAGTGGAAGTGTGTGTGTGTGTGTGTGTGTGTGTGTGTGTGTGTGTGTTTGTGTGTGTTTCGTATACATAAATCATCAAGTTTTCCTGATGCTCAGACCCCAGACCAAGCTTCAGTCATGATCTAGCTTCATTATACTGTTTCACACATGCTTGGACTACCTAACCATTGGAAGCACATTCCTACAAAAAGAAGGATCATGGGATCATAGAAAGTCCTCAAAAAAATGTTTGCTGGAGTATAATAAATTACTGAAAGTCACTGAACCAAGGAAATTAGTACGGTTACTTTAAATTCATGCTTAACAATGAACTCCAATTTTTTTAAACCTTATTAGCTATTTGCCTGACATACAAACTTGGTCCTAAATGCTTATGAACAGTTCCAAAAATTAAATTTATGATTCAAAGGCCAATACTTTCATTTACCAGTGGATATTCAAAAGAATGTAACATTCTGAATGTCCCAACATTTTAAGCATATTGTTACAGTCTTTTACAGAAATTACTTTGAATGTACAGGTTCTAGACGTTTTAATTTTTTTAAAGCTGCATTGCTTAATAATCATAACTTGTAATTTGTCAAAATATAAATTCTATTGCTTGAGCCCAGGAGTTTGAGACAAACCCAGGAAACATAGTAAAACTTCATCTCTACAAAAAATAGACAAGTAGCCGGGCATGGTAATGCATGCCTATAGTCCCAGCTACTCAAGAGGCTGAGGCAGAAGGATCACTTAAACCCAGGAGGTCGAGGCTGCAGTGAGCCGAGATTGTGCTACTGCATTCCAGCCTGGGTGACAAAGTGGGACCCCAACCAAAAAAAAAAATCTAGCTCATTTAGTGAATCCCATAGTTCCAATGCTAATCCGAGTTCCTTCCCCTTCAGTCAGGTTTAGCTAGCCAGTAAGTTTTCCATTCCACCATGCAGCAACCTCTTCTCTGTCATCAAAGGTTATTGATATCATGGTTGCAAGGAATGTCTGAGCTTCTGAGATCCAACCTTGACATACAGTTCTGAGTAAAGTTCAGCAAACATTTATAGGTCCCAGATGGGGCATCTCAGTTGAATCTGGACAGAGCAAGTCACTGAAGCCCCAAACTGGACTCTGAAAGCCTGGGTGTGTCAGCAGGCATCCTCTTTGTGAGGACCTGCTGCTCCAGTATATTGACCTTAAGATATCAACAATGATGTGGCAAAGTAAGAAAGGAATCTGGAGATGAGGGCATTCTCAGCTGGCATATCTAGTGGATCCAGCTTCCTCACGGACTCTTCATAATGGAAATTTTATATTCATTTGAAGGCTGAGTTCCAAAAACTGACCTCCAATTTTACCTAGAAAGAGAGACCACAAAGAGAGAACAGAGTTAAGAATCATTTTCAGGAGCCCTCACCCCAAAACCTATTGATAATTTTCTAAATCATATTAAACTTGACAATAACAAGGAAAGAAAAATATATTGAATTCTTAATATGTGCTAAGTATTATCCTAATATTTTATCATCAAATTCTCAAATGTCTGTAATCATCTCTGTTTCACAGGTGTGAAAACAGAGACTCAGAACATTTTCAAAACATTGCAGATAGTATATGTGGGAACTATGATACAAAAGCAATCTACCTGTCTTACTACAAAGTCAATGTTTTTTCCTACTGCATCATACTATGAGCCAAGAACAGTTACCTAAACTGCTCTTGGAGAAAAAAGACATTATTAGACATCCTAGCATAATAGTGTCCCTGAATCAAGTGTTAGGTATCAGCTCTCAGTTGAGTTTATTGAGAACCCCCAAAGTAAGGGTTCCTAAGGGTCACAGCATAGAGAAAATGTTTAGTTCTTATGATAGATAGAGACTCATTTGGACCCTATGACAAGTTTTTAATTCAAACATGACAGGAAGTAAAGCATACTACTTTGGCTTGGAAAAGGGTCCCCCTCCTTAAATAGGATGAGACATAAAAACAAAATTCATGTGACATGCAGTGGAAAAACCAAAATCTGGAACTTTCACAGGTACAATTAAAGTTTCTTTGAACACTCTAAAGTATAGTTTCTCTTTAAGGCAATCCAGTGGCCAACAGGGCACCTAAAATCAAAAAGTCTGGTAGTCCCTGAGAGCCCAGAGCCATGTAGACATGGAATGAGCAGAAGATGATAAAATAGGTAGAATAAGACAGGAAGGAGGCCTAGACACAGAAAAACAGTGTAACTGAGCTCTGAACTCTGAACCCTATCTCTGAACTCTGCTTCATTGAACTAAATAATCTTTCAAACCCAGGCATACAAAATTTTCTGCAGGTATAATCAAGTCAGACCTTAAAACCAGCATTTTTGTTTCTTTCCAAATGGTGCTTAGGCCTCTGTGAAATGGGGAGGGGATAATAACTGTTCTCCAAAACTGCAGCTGAAATAACCTGACATATATCCACTTGGACTCTGACACTAATATCAACTTATTATACAGGGAAACTGAGGCACTGAGAAGTGAGAGAAACTTACTTAAGGACATAGACATCATAATAACCATGACTTACTTGCACAATTCTCTGCATATACTAAAACCCTCTAAATTGTACACTTTAACATGTCAAACTTTATGGTATGTGAATTATATCTCAAAAAATTTGTTGTTGTTTTTAAAACATGACTTACTTTCTGGGCAATGTTTTTGACAGAGAAGGAGTATTTCTGCCTTTAAAGGCCTACTAGCAGTTTCTAGCTCATTTTTATCAAAGATGATCAAGCACTTTCTATGTGTAAAACACTGTGCTAGAAGCTATGAAATATTTAGCAAAAATAAGCTTGCGATAATTATAGGCTGAGTGCAGGGGCAGGAGAATTGCTTGAGCCCAGTAGCACGAGATCAACTGAGGCAACATAGCAAGACCTCGAATCTACAAAAAAATTAAAAACTTTGTGAGGTGTGGTGGCATGCACCTGTAGTCCCAGCTACTCGGGAGGCTGAGGCAGAAGGATCACCTGAGCCCAGGAGGTCAAGGCTGTGATGAGTTGTGAGTGTGCCAGAGTAAGGCCTCAACTTAATAATAATAATAATAATAATAACAACAACAACAATATTAACAATAATACATATATATAGTGTTCTAAGAATTTATTATATGCCAGGCAGTACTAAGCAACTTCACACATTATCTTAAGTAATCTCCACCAGTGAGGTAGGTGTTATTATTCTCATTCTATAAGTTGGGAAACTGAGGCTGAAAGGATTAATTGCTCATGAAATACAGGTAGTAAAAAGCCAAACTGAGATTTGAACCCAAGTCTTTCTGACTAGAAAGTCTATAATTTTATCCATTATTCTAAACAAATGAGAAGAGGAAGAGAGACTCAAATGCAAAGAATACAAAACAGTGAATGGTGGAGTCTTGAGGGCTGGCAAACTATGGAGTGAGTTTCAAAGTTCTAAACTATAATGCTGGAATTGCAGTACAAGACTGGCTTTAGAATTCTGTCTCAGTGTGGAGTCTGAGGCCTGAAAGTCTCCTGACACTGCAGTTATCTCAACAAAAACAAACACAATTTTAAAAAATGCATACAAATGAAAACAACCATAGTATCTAGGGCAAACATAACTTTCTGAGTGATTGTTGTGGTCTAGGACTCCTCGGCTATACAAGTAATGGATATAACTCATGAACAGAAGCTCATTCTATGTGCTTGGCAAGCAGTGTGCTATCTAGATGGTGAAGTGAATAAGATATGATAACTGCCCAGATAGGATTTGATAGGTCCCATATATGTGGAATATATATTGTTAAGTGCTAGGCTTTAAGTGCTAGTATGGGTTTCTTTACTAGTGCTGCCACTGACTAACTGTGATTTGGGGCAAATTTTTAAATTTCCTATGCTTTTAGTTCCTTATCTGTAAAATAAGGATAAAGTAATACTGACCTTATAGGGTTATTGTGAGGAATAAATAGATAAATATGCAAAACTACCAAGCACTTAATGGTAACTGCTTATCTTTACCATCGTCACCACCATCATCAGAAGACCTGGTTCTCCATGCCTAATACTTACAGCTTTTTGATGATTTCTGCTACCCTCAATTACATTTGATATATTTTATGCATATAAATGACATTTTTCCTAGGGCCCAGGCCCAAAGATCCCAGACTACCAGTGGATAGCAGGGTGCTAAAAGAAACCCACTCTAAATTCACACTGAATACACCTGACAACATTACTTTTACATATACCCCATTATACTTTTCTAGCCTAGAAAAGAGGCTTCTCAGAGCCAGAGAATGAGGCTGACAACATTCCTTATATTACACTTTCATATTATTTGCGTTTGGGTGGCCCTTACACTCCTAACACAGTGCATAATTTTTGCATAATAGTTATATATGATAAATACATAGAGGTAAGTTAGTATAATGGTTAAGAGCAATGGCATTGTAATGAGGTAGACGTAGGTTCAAATCCTCGTTCCTCCACTTAGTAGCTATGTCCTTGGAGAAAACTCTATGCTTTCTGAGCCTGTCTCTTCCTCTGTAAAACGGGAATACATAAAATGGGACACATGAAATACATATCTCAAATAAATGTTGTGAAGATTAAATGAGATGATAAAATCTAGTATTTGGTAGCACAATAGGGTGACTATAGTTAACAATAATTTATTGTATATTTTAAAATAGCTAAAAATAAAACAAATATTTCTAACACAAAAAAGCTTGAAGTGATAGATATCTCAATTATCCTGATTTGACTGCTACATGTCGTGTGCCTGTATCAAAACATCATATGTACTCCCTAATTATAGACAACTATTACGTATGTGTAATAATTAAAAAATTTTTTTTTTGAGTTGGAGTCTCACTCCATCGTCTAGGCTGGAGTGCAGTGGCACGCTCCCGGCCACCACAGCCTCGACCTGCTGGGCTCCGGCAATCCTTCCACCTCAGCCTTCCAAGTAGTCTGAACTACGGGTGTGCACTACCACGCCCGGCTAATTTTTTATTTATTGCAGAGACGAGGTCTCACCAAGTTGCCTGGGCGGGTCTCGAACCCGTGGGCTCAGGCAATCCACTTGCCTCGGCCTTCCAAAGTGCTGGGATTACAGGTTGAGCCACTGAGCCTGGCCAAAACTTTTAAAAAAGGTTAAATGAGATGATATGTGAAAAGTATTTAAGACACTGTCTAACACATAGTAAATTCTCAATAAAGGCTGGCTTTTATTACTTAAAAAAAGACACGAATTAGGTAAGCCTGGTGGCTCAGGCTCATTTTCAATTAAACAAGCATTTATTTTGCACCTGCCAAGTATCTTACATTCTACTACTTTCTGTGGGTACTAAATAAAGTGTATTACATGAGTCCTCTAAAGTAAGTTTGTGCTTTTTACATGTATATGACACTAAAAACAAGTGTCCCACAACATGTCCTCATACTGGAAGGTGGGGCTAGTACCAGCCTTTCTGCAATCATTATGGATGAGAATGTGAAGAAGGAGGAAGATAAACAAGTAGAGAGGTGGAGTTAGGTTTGGAAATTAATCACCCTACTTATGTGTTCTGTATAAGCTATATAAAGGCTACCATCCCAATCCATCATCACCCTGCAAGCTGCACCAGGCTTTATCCTACTTGTTCCTTTGGTGAATCAGGTGAGAGAAAGTTCATTCAGCTACATTTATAAATATTTGGGGTTGTCTACAGTAGAAATCTGGGGATATGAGCTAAGGCAGAGTTCATATATGTTTTGCCTTTCTTTTCTTTTTTGTTTCTATCTTTTCTTTTTGTTCGCTCATTTGTTTTGTCAGTTTAGTTTATTCTGGGGTCTTTTGAGAATAAGTTTGTCTTTATGAAGAACAATACAAGTAAAAATTTGTCTTCTTCTAGGCCATTCGACACTCTCTTCCCAATCTTTTAAAATGCCATCTTTTTCCAGGCTGTCCAGCTCAAATTGGGAAGATGCTAGCACTGTTGTAGAGTCCCTTCCTTGTCCAGTGTTGGTTCCCAGAGCTCCAAAATCTAATTATCCACTAGTCAAACTGCTGCTTACCTTGCTGAGCTTTTCTCCCTGATTAATGAAGAAGAGCAGTGTTTGGTCAAGTGCTTGAGATTAGGACAAATCCAGTGAAGGCTATCTCATGCCTCTGAACCAAGATATCATTGGCCCATTTTTGCCCATTTTTAATTTGTTGAAGGCCCTAAGGGTCCAGTTTACCTTCTGGTGCCCAGAGGAAAAATAGATGTGCATGGTGGAAGGTCTGTCACTTTTGACTCAAGAAAAGCAGTGAAACTACAAAGACAGATTGTGACAATGATGTCTGGCTAATTCTAGAAACTTTGGAAGCCTTAGGACAACACCAAGGATACCAATACACATAAAACAAAAAAACATTATGTAGAGACTATATCCAGCACAAAAAATATAGAGACCCAAGACCTAGTCTCAGCTGAACCAATAACATGCCATGATTTAATCTTTCAAAAGTAATTCAAAGTTAACAAAGTTAATTTTCACTTTGGTGTTGTACCATCCCTGGTCCATCCTTACTTGTTGAGGTTTAAAAGATACAAGAGATTTGAAAAATTATGGTGGTTATTTAAATGAAAACTGCTGATAAATTAAAAGAAAAGAAAATGAATGATAGTGTCTTTTGTCTTCTCCAGGTTCACTTAAACTTGCAAAAAGATGACCGACCTCTTGAGAAGTGTTGTCACTGTCATTGGTACTTTCTACAAGTACACCAAAGAAGATGGGGAATGTGACACACTGAGCAAGAATGAGCTAAAGGAACTTCTGGAGAAAGAGTTCCGTCCAATTCTGAAGGTGAGGACCATGTGCCAGGGCAGAAGGCTGCTGGAGTCCTGTACATGCTCTGTTATATAACCAAGATTGGCTAAAGAGTGCACAGTCCTAGCAGACTTTAAGCAAACTCTATGAGTAGTATTTTTGAGAAAAACAGAAAGTCAGTTAAGGCAGCATGTATTTTAAAGAAGGTGAAGGTTTCTTCCTAACTTTCTTATGCACTCCCACCTTCTAGACCCTCAGACTTTCTGGTGCACTCAGGCTTCCCCCTTTTGAAAAAAACAGAAATAAATTTGTGCTAAGACATGAATTAACAGATTATCCTATCAAATGGGGGGAAAAGTATGGATGCAGATTTCATCTACAAGGGGAATTGACAAAATAGCCAGCATGGTTAAAAACTAGAAACAAAATACAAGCTTTTTTTTTCCATTTACTTGGGAAGGACTCAGCTATAAACATCAACATAATAGATCATGGATTCTAATATGGAATATATTAGCATGCAATGTTTAAAATTTACATAAAGCTAAGATATACCAATGACTGAACTTGGCTTATTCTACTCCTTCAGGCCATACCTAATCACTTAATCCTCTAGCTTAAATTCTTGAACTGTCTTCTTCTGAGGATCCCAATAGTCTTTGTTTTCTACTAATTCTTCACATTTACTGGGTCCTACTAACCTGAAGTAATCTTCTATTGAACTAAAACTACATAATGTCAAATATCCACAATCCCATAGCCCTACTTGAATGTTTTAGTAGAGTATGTGGGCTAGGCTGATCAGGTCTCCCTTGGTGTGTCACTCATTTACAGAACCCAGATGATCCAGACACAGTGGATGTCATCATGCATATGCTGGATCGAGATCATAACCGAAGACTGGACTTTACTGAGTTTCTTTTGATGGTATTCAAGTTGGCTATGGCCTGCAATAAGGTTCTCAGCAAAGAATACTGCAAAGCTTCAGGGTCAAAGAAGCATAGGCATGGTCATCGGCACCAAAAGGAAGAAAGTGAAACAGAAGAAGAAGAAGAGGATACACCGAGACAGAAAACAGGTTATAGACATTCAAGCTGGAGTGAGAGAGAGGAGCATGGATATAGTTCTGGGGACTCAAGGGGAAGTGCAAAACATAAACATGGGTCCAACTCCAGGAGGCTGGGAAGACAAGGCAATTTATCCAGCTCAGGGAGCCAAGAAGGATCTGAGAAAAGGTACCATGGGTCTGACTCTGGTCACTCATGGAGTAGTGGCAAAGAGAGACATGATTCCAACTCTGGAGAACTGGGGGAAGGAAGAAACAAGTCACATGTTAGCCCTTCTAGAGAATCTGGGGAGGAATATGAATCTGGGTCTGAATCAAAGAGTTGGGGAAGGAAAGGTCACGGGGGTCTATCACATGGATTGGAAACTGGTGGGCATGAATCAAGCTCTACTGTGTCAAGAAAAGGTAGAGGACAAAAGTGTGGGTCTGGCTCTGCAGGTTCAGGGGGCAGTGGGAGGCAAAGTAATGCATGTGGTTACAGCAATTCAGGTGGGTGTGGAAGGCCACAAAATGCTTCTAGTTCTTGTCAGGCAAGCAGATTTGGAAAGCAAGGAAATCAATCTAGCTGTACCCAATCAGGTTGTCAGTCAGGAAGTAGTGGAGGACAAGGTCATGGCTGTGCCTCAGGAAGTCAATCCTCTGGATATGGTCAACCTGATCCTTGCTCCTGTAGCCAGTCCTCTAGTCAGAGAGAATATGGATCTAGAGAACAAAATCAACCACTGAACTGTGGAAGACAACAGAGAACAGGCTCAAATCAGCCTTCTTGCTGTGGACAATATGGGTCTGGAGGTAGTCATCCTTGTAGTTATGGTCACTCTTCAAGCTCTTGTC
>CAUYQG010146530.1:0-19604 GCA_963574415.1 Tarsius wallacei
TAATCCCACAATGCAAAGACATATGTATACCTACAAGAAGCAACAGTAAACAGGGAACCATGACCTACCCCCAAAGGGACAAAGCAAAAAAGTCTAGTGACTGAACCTAATGAGAAAGTGATTTGTAAGCTCTCAGACCAAAAATTCAACATAGCAGTTTTTTAGGTTGTCTTTGGGGTTATTTTATTTATTTATTTATTTATTTTTTTTTTTTTTTGAGTTGGCGTCTCACTCCGTTGCCCAGACTGGAGTGCAGTGGCCGCTTCCAGCCACCGCAGCCTCGACTCTTTACTCTTAACTATGCTTCTCACTGCTTAGCCTCCAACCTGTTGCTCTTGTCTAGAAGCCAAAGGTAAGCCTCCTAAACATGGTATCTAGACCTCCCATGCTTTGACTTCTGCTCTGTCTTGGGACTTCACCACTTCCTGCCTGTGTGATACTCTAAGCTTTAGCAACTCAGATCTCCTTATAGTATATCTACACATGATGCTCTTTGTAACGTCTGCTCTGTGACAGCTGTTGTTCCGTATGCCTGGTTCGCTTGCCTGTGCCCCACTCACCTGACAGGTTACTGCTTTTGAGACGCAGCTCAAGTTTTCCTCTACCTTCTTCTTTTGTCCCCTGCCCCCACTAGATAAGGCACTGCCAGTGGAATGGGGTAGACAAATTATAGCAGATAATTACATAACAAGTGTGGTAAGTACAGTGAGAAAGTTAATTATAAGGTATAAGGATGTTAAATATTTGGCAATTAGCAGTTTGTTCCTATATCCTAAACTAGACAATCCATTCTTTTGAAGGCACGGACTCATACCATCAGTATTTGGTACATAAACAAAAAGTGAAATTTTTAAAGAGTAAACACAATATTTCTTCCAAATTGTATTTCCTATTTTAAGTTTTCCTTCAAACATCAAAACTGAGGTATTTCTTACAGACTTTTTGAAAGTTGTTTAATTCCAGGATTTTAAGTTTTTCAAGTAATGAGTTTTCCTTCTCTCTTTTTTTCTTTTGTAAGCTCCTTGCCCGACTTGAAGGTAGAAGTTCATTGAAAGAAATAGAACCAAATCTGTTTGCTGATGAAGATTCACCTGTGCATGGTAAAAACAACCATAAACAAAAATATAGTGTCATAATTTAAGTTTTATAAAACTTTTCCTCATGGAAGTTAATATATATACACATGCTATTATCGAGGAATTATATAGGTTAAACTGTGCAATTAAAAAACGAGAAGCAGGCTGGGCTCGGTAGATCAGCCTGTAATCCCAGCGCTTTGGAAGGCTGAGGTGGTGGATTCCCTGAGCCCTCGGGTTTGAGACCTGCCCGGGCAACTTGGTGAGACCTCATCTCTACAATAAGTCAAAAATTAGCTGGGTGTGGTATTGCTCGCCTGTAATTCCAGCTACTTGGAAGGCTGAGGCAGAAGGATCGCCAGAGCCCAGTGGGTAGAGGCTGCAGTGGCTGGGAGCGTGCCACTGCACTCTAGTCTGGGCAACAGAGTGAGACTCCAACTCAAAAAAAAAATTATATATATATATACCATCAACAGAAATGCCTGGATACTGATAACTACTTTGAGCACTTCTTGTGATTGTAGAAGTCAAACATGACTTGTATTCATCTTTTTTCTTTTTTAGTTGCAGTCTTACTGTCACCCAGAGGTGGAGCTGGAGTGTGGTGACACGGTCACAGCCACTGCAGCCTCAACCTGCTGGGCTCAGGCTATCCTTCCACCTCAGCCTTCCAAGTAGCTGGAATTACAGGCGAGCACCATCACGCCAGGCTAATTTTTTGATTTATTGTAGAGACGAGGTCTCACCATGTTGCCCAGACTGGTCTCAAACCTGGACTCAGGCAGTCCTCTCGCCTCCACCTCCCAAAGTGCTGGGATAACAGGCATGAGCCACCATGCCCGACTCATCTTTTGTTATTGGTATATATTGAGTATTACAATTTTAATACAGTTTTTTTCTTTCTTAAAATGCGTGTATATTTTGGCACCCTCTGTGTGTACACACACACACAGTTTCTTCATTTATCCATTGACAGGTCGTTTCCATGCCTTGGCTATTGTGAATAATGCTGCAGTGTGCATGGGAATGCAGACATCTTTACAAGGTGGTGATTTCTTCTATAGGTATATACCAAGAAGAGGGATTGCTGGGTCATGGTAGTTCTAGTTTTAGTTTTATAAGGAGCATCCATGCTGTTTTCCACAGTGGCTGCACCAATCTACATTTCCACCAGCAGTGTATAAGAGTTTCTTCTGCACATCCTCGCCAACACGTGCTATCTCTTGTCTTGTTGATAAAAGCTGTCCCAGTAGGTGTGTGGTGATACTGCATTGTGGTTTTGGTTTTTGTTCTCTGATCAGTTATATTGAGCACCTTCTTATGTACCTGTTGGCTATTTTTATGTCATCTTGGAGAAATGTCTGTGCAAGTCCTTTTGTCCATTTTAAAAACTGGGTTATTTGGTTTCTTTGCTATTCAATTGTGAGTTCCTTATATATTTTGGATGTTAATCCCTTACAGGTGAATGACTTGCAAATATTTTTTTTCCATCCATAGGCTGCCTTTTTGTTGTGTTAACATTTCTTATAATTCTAAATATTTTGAGAAAAATACCATTGGTTTACATTTTTGCAAATAGAGCAGTCAGTAGGCTTATTAGAAGACAGCTGTACTCTCATGTTAGCTTCTGCATTCATGTGTTGCAATATGTTGTTTTGGTTGAAGTGTATGAAGAAAATTTGGCCCCACACAGATATGTAGTTGGAAAGGGAGAATCTTACAGAATCCCCAAAGTGTTTTGGGATGTCCCAGGGGTCCTTGGACTACACTTTGAGGACCTCTGCCCTAGATGGGATTTGGCAGGCATGCTAAACGATGCCCCAGTGTGACTTTGAAAGGACATGCAGTACTATCTTTTGCTTTATTTCCAAGTTTTGGATCATTTTTCTTGGTACTTCAAAGCCCATGTCATGGCTTTTTTTTGTTTTCTTTTTGCCAGAAACAGATTGGGCCAGACAGACCAAATTCTACTTGTAAACAGTGGGAATTGGGACTGTGTTATTATTAATCCCTTTCTTTAAACAATCTCCCTCGAACAAACAAGATTTCTTTTCCCTTTGTGAGAAATTTTAAAAATATAAAAACATTCACCCTTAATACTTTGAACTCATTAGATAAAAACACTGATGCCATTTCCCTCTCTTTCTAGCCTTATCTGGGTTTGCACTTAAACGTATTAATATTTACCATCAGCCCTCTGTATTTGTGGGGTTCACATCTGTGGATACAACCAACTGTTGATTAAAAATATTCTGGAAAAGAATGATTGTGTCTGTACTGAACATATACAGACTTTTCCTCCTGCCATTGTTCCTTAAAACAATACAGTCAAACAACTGTCCATAGCATTTGCATTGTATTAGGTATTATAGGTTGTCTAGAGATGAATTAAGGAATACAGGAGGGTGTGTATAGGTTATATGCAAATAATTTATGCCATTTTATATCGGGGACTTGAGCATCACAGACTTTGGCATCCTCTGGGGTCCTGGAGCCAATCCCTCATGGATACGGAGGGATGACTGTTCGAGAGTTTGGTGACCATGCTATATGTTCCCTGCCCCTGCCCCTAGAGATTGCGATTCACTTGATCTGGGCCTGGACATGAGTATTATTATTATTATTTTTGAGTTGGAGTCTCACCCCATCGCCCAGGCTGGCTTGCAGTGGCATGCTCACGGCCACCCCAGCATCGACCTGCTGGACTCAGGCGATCCTTCTGTCTTAGCCTTCCAGGTAGCTGGAACTACAGGCGAGCACTACCACACCCAGCTAATTTTTTGATTTATTACAGAGATGAGGTCTCACCAAGTTGCCCAGGCTGTTCTTGAACCCGTGGGCTCAGATAATCCTCTCGCCTCAGCCTCCCAAAGTGCTGGGATTACAGGCTTGAGCCACCGCGCCCAGCCAGACATGAGTATTTTTTAAAGTTTTCCATGTGGTTCTGTTGTGCAGCTAGGACTGAGAACCACTACATCAGTCTACCAGTGCAGCCCCAATGTGCCCACATGATTCTGTACTCTTAGGTGCAATGGATTGTGTTCCTGTTTATCTTTAAAGGCGACTGTTCCCTGTGTTTGAGAATCCATCTTTTTGTAGATGTTGATCCTGCAAATGCCCCCAACCCCCCTTTTTTTTGGCATCCTCTGCCTCATCAAATTATCTTCTGCTGGGTCATTTATTTTGTCTTGTAAATATTCCTTTATATCACCTAGCTTAAAACAAAATAAAAACCCGTTGGTCTGTTCATTCTCTTCCAGTTACACAGTCCTGTTTGTTTGCTTTCCATCACAGCAAGATTTTCTGAAGGTTTTATATACACACTGCCTCTCTTTTATCACCTGAACTGATGGCTTGTCCCCACCACTGTCTGGAAACATTTCTTACTAGGATCACAGAGAGCGACCTCTTCAAAACTAAAAGTCAGTGTGAGAGCTCACTCTTGTCTCTCAGCAGCATTTGATTGAAACATTTCTACTGCTTTTTTCTTTAACCACACTGGTCTCTCCCTCCTACTCAGTGTCCTTTGTTGGATGATCCCATCAACAGTCTTTACAGAGAATGACTTTTAAATGTGTGTCTTCCAGACTCATCTCTAACTGCTCAGTATCTCTGCTCCATATTTCAAAACTTCTCATGCCGGAACAGAACTACGAATTCTCACCCAATCCCAGTTCACTACACTTGCAAACTTTCTCTGGTCTCAAAGATCTAGATGCTCTCTGATTCTCCTTTTGGTCTCCTAATTCAATGTTCCACCCATCATTAAGCCCACTGGTTCTGTTTCAGAACACATCCTGAATTGGCTCCTTCCTTGCTCCAACTGCTACAGCTCTGGCCATACACTCATCTCTCGTCCGAACTCACCAGCCTGCTGACTGTCCTGCAGACAGTCCTCCCCACAGTGAGAATGCTCTTACCCTAAAGAGTTCAGTCAGCTTTGCTTTTTCAGATTCTCCAGTGAGCTTCCTTTTGCTGCCAGAATAAAACTCAGACTCCTTACCATGGCCAAGAAGCTGTCCTTGTGTATATCTTCCATCTCATCTTCCTTTTCTCTCAGTCTCCATGCTCCAACCACACTGGCTCTTCCCTTAAACACACTAAACCTATCTCAAGGTTTCTCTGCACATTGGTTACTCCACTGGGAACATTCTTTTCACCAGATCTTCTTCCTCATTCAAGTCTCAGCTCAAATGTTACCTCCTTGGAGACCTAGCCACCCGAGTTCAAGTGGCCTTCACCCCAGTTGTGCTATTGCATCACTGTATTTAACGTCTTATCAGGACCTGATATTATTTTACTCAATTGGTAACACTAAAGCTTTTTAAATTTTTTTTTTTTTTTTGGAGTCACAGTCTTACTCTGTTGTTGGAAGTGCAGTTGCATGATCAAGGCTCACCGCAACCTCCTGGGTTTAGGTGATCCTTCCATCTTAGCCTCCTGAGTAGCTTGGACTACAGGCACGTGCCACCACTCCCAGCCTGTAACACTGAATTTTAAACACAGACTCTGTCACATCAGATAATCATATAAACATTCTCATGCCACAAACTTGGATGGTCTTTGAGAATTAAATGAATATTTTCATTAGCATTAAAAAGAACAGTCTTACATCAACTATGAGTAAAAATATTTGATATGTATCCTCCAGTGCTTAGATACTATCCCTACATCAAGTGAAATTCCTCCACATCTTCCAAGGACAATATAGGTAGAGGCTGGAAAAGAGAGATCTTTGAAAGATGAGAAAAAAAAGGAGACAGAATTCTGGATAAGTTTCGCATCAGTTTGTCTCCAATGGATGATGCCCAAGGAAGTTGACATCCAAGTGTCTACAGATGGTGGTCATGTAAAGTAAATGTTGAGATCTCATCTTTGGTTGGTTGTGGTGTCAGTTTGTGTAGACTTATGGGCTGTGTTTTTCCTGATCCAGGACATATGGTGCCAAGTGTTGGAGATCAAAATGAGAACTTCATGAAAAATTCCACCTTACTATGAAGATGTTCAAACATAAAAGTAGAGCAGTATAAGAAATTTTCATGGACCCATAACCCCACTGGAATGATTATCAGCACATACCCAGTCTGGTTTCGGCTATCCACTCCCATTTCCCAATCTTAGCCTTGACTATTTGGAAGGAAGTCTCAGATATGATCATTTCTATCATAAATACTTCAGTATGTATCTCTAATACAAGACTCTCATTTTGAGCAACTACAACACCCTTTCACTCCTAAAAAAAAGTTTTTTTACTTAAAATTACCAAATACCTGGTCAGAATTTAAATTTTCCTGGTTGTCTTGTCAATATCTTTGTATAGCCAAAGTCCATTTACTATGAGAGGTTACTTACAGTTCATGGGCATTGCTCTGTTGTGTGGCACAAGCTCTGTGCATCATTAATTTTTCTCAAAATTTAAGCGGATCAATTTACCTTACCTCTGAATCTTTTAAGAATCGCACATCTACAGTGGCCCACTCTAGGTTTCATTGATTAGGGCATGAACACACACACCCAGTAGTTTTCTTTCACCTTTCCTTTCCCCCATCCAAGACAAAATTGCATTTCAGAATCAGAAGCTTTTTATTCTTGCGGTAATTGTAATTGTAGTTTTAGGAGCCAGAGGGAACATCATGCTATTGGCTCAGTAACTTCCTGCCTTGAATATCACTTCCTGCCCAGATGGGATTTTTCAAGGTAAATGTAGAAGGTGAACTTGGAAAGGTCAAGGGAGAGGTCTGTTGAGGAGGAGGAGAATAGCAATTGTAGAAACAGTAGTCATCCATTTGACCAGTTTATTAATTCCACCAATATTTATTAAGCACTAGTTATAGGCATGAGGGCAATGCTAGTTTTTGTTTGAAAAAAAAAAGGTCAGAACAATGTAACGAGATGTGGTTTGTTAGGCTGTGATCATTGCTGTAGAAAAAAATAGAACAGGATGAGGCGTGCTGGGGGGAGGTTTACTGTTTGAAATAGGATGGGGAGGGCGGGCATCATTGAGGAGGTGATATTTGAGCAGACTTGTAGAAGATGAGGGTGTGAACCAAGCAGAAATCCTGGGGAAGAGCATTCCAGAAAAAAGGAACGGGTAGCACTGAGGTCTGAGGAGTGAGTATGAATGTCATGTTGAAGGATATTTACAAGAGTCTGACTGGGATGGGGTGGATTAAGGGTAGAGTAGGAAGAGAGGAGCTCAGTGAAGCAGTTGCGGGGCATGGCCATGTAGGTCTTGCAGGTATCGAAAGGAGTTGGTAGGATGAGGAAAGCTGTGAACCATTGGGGCATTTTGAGCAGAAGATGGATGTCAGTGGACTAGCATTTTGACTGGGTCATTTTGGCTATTGTGATGAAAATAGACTTGGGGGTGGGGAAGGGGAAGGGTAGAAAAATGTCAATTAGGAGGTGATCGAAATAGTCCAGGAGAGAGAGAATGATGACCCAGGGTCTGATGTCTTAGCAGTAGCTCTCGGATATATTTTGATGAAATAAAGTCTTGACGGGGGTATTTTATGGGTATGAGGCACGTTTCCTGTATTGTTTCTAACCTTTACTACAGAGTTTTCAAAGATGAGGAAACAGAGGCAGAGAGAGGCTGGACCACAGGCACACAACTACTATGCTTTCCTATGCTCGCAAGGCTTCTTAGTTCTGACAAGAGAACCCACTGATCACTGAAGTTGGAAGGGAATCACAAAGGCTGTCAGAACCTTGCAGAATGTTTATAGAAGCTGGGCAGACTTCTTGGAATAGCAGACCTACACCTCAGAACTGATCATTAGGGAAATCAGCCCCTGCTTGGAGAGGGTGGAAGCAGATGGACGCCATGACCACCAACTTCATCACCTGACTGCCTCTGCTGCCTCCGGGCCTGCAGGACAGCTGCCTGGGACCATACCTGCTTTCTCAGGAAACTCACTTCCAAAACAGTCTCACACAGGTCTATCTGATGAGTAGACACGAATATACCTGTTGGTGTCCCAATTTCAAAATGTCAGCACGCTCTAAAAAAAGTATTCTATATGAGGGAGGATGGATTCATACTTGGGGATTTATTGAAGAGCGTGTGTTAGAAAGATTCAGAGCTGCCCAAATGACAGTTTGCCCTGTGGCTGCTGACATTAACACAGAGCTCTTTCATCTTCAGCTCTCCATCCTGGGTAACATAGTGCAACTATCCCTCATGAAAACACGCTACTCCCTCAAAAGGAAAGACCCAAGTCCTGATTTTTACAGTCAGCTCTAAATTCAGGATTTTTGTGTGATGTTCACTCTTCTAACCACCTCATCTTTGTATCCTGTAAACTATGGATAAACTGTAAAATTACTCAAGAGAGACTATATAGAATAGTTGGAGAAGAGAGAAAAGAGATAAAAAGAATTAGTGCACGCACTTATATACATAATTCCTCAAGGAAGGAGAAAAATAAGGCCACAGTTGATCTTGACTCGTTTTATATTCCCTGTGCCCTTGGCCACAACTTTGTCTGGCTTAACCTAGTGGCATGACCCAAACTATTGTTCCTGAGAGATTGGAGCTTTGGCGGTCTTCTACTTGGCGGTGTTCTCCTTCTTTAAGGTTGTACTAGCCCTCTGTTAACTCTCACCGTTAAACAGGGCAGTATGAGGAAGTGCCCTCAAAGGATCCCAAGTTTCCAAACACTCCTTTCCAAACACGCCAGTCTTATGTAGCCCCAATCCTGTGTTCCCTTGATACCCCAGGACCGATAACCTCAGCTAAAATGGTAAACGACCCCTCCGCCCTTCCATTTATTTATTCAGTGATGTGCTCTAAGGCAGGGGTCCCCAGACCGGTACCAGTTCAAGTCCTGTTTCAGAGACCAGGTCGCCAGTGAGTGGAGCTCGGTCTTCTGTCAGACCAGCAGCGGCATTCGATTCTCATGGTGCAGGATCCGTGTTGTGAACTGCACATGCCAAAGGATCCTAGGTTGTGTGCTTCTTAGGAGAATCTAATGGCTGATGATCTGGGGTGGAGCTGAGGCAGCGATGTTAGCGCTGGGGAGTGGCTGCAAATACAGATTAACACGAGCAGTGAGGTTTGACTGCATGTTTCCTCCCCCACCCTCATCCCACCCCCATCCTTGGAAAAATTGTCTTTCACGAAACCCGTCCCTGATACCAAAAAGTTGGGAACCACTGGTCTAAGAGACCTGAAATGGCAGCTCAACTGGTAGCAACTTTCTTCTGGTGGAAATGTTCCTCTCTCAGATGTTCATAGTTCCAAATCAGCAGAATCTAAAATCATAGGGATGGTAAGCAAACATTTTGCAAGTGGATCAAAAGGTTCAAAGTGGAAGTTACACAATAACTTTTTTTTTTGAGTCAGGGTCTCACTGTCACCCAGGCTGGAGTGCAGTGGCACTATCACAGTTTACTGCAGCCTCAACCTCCTGGGCTTAGGTGATCCTCTCGCCTCAGCCTCCCAAGTAGCTGGGACTACAGGCATATGGCACGATACCAGACTAATTTTTGATTTTTTGTAGAGATAAGGTCTTGCTGTGTTGCCTAGGCTGGTCTCAAACTCCTAGGCTCAAGTGATCCTTGCCTCTGCCTCCCACAGTGCTGGGATTACAGGCATGAGCCACCGCGCCCGGCATGACACTGATTTTTTTTTTTTGATTCCCAGACATACATTCTATTGTAGAAATACCATCCTACCACTGTGAAGAGGGTAGTATCCTGCATCTGGTAGGACAACACCAAGTTCCACAAAGTGATGTCTCTTGGCTGGTACTGGAGCATTCAGAAGGTCATTCCACCAATCTATAAGGTTACCTGCTTCACAGCAAAAGCATTCACTAGTCGTACCATACATCCTGTGAACTCTGGCTTATTCCATTATGACTTTTTGTTGTAAAATGAATTCCTCCATAAAAGCATCTTCAGGTGGAATATTCCACCCAAATAGTAGTGTGTTTAAAGTACTTCGTATGATTCAAGTACTTGGTATGTCTGCAAAGGATAGCATTCAGAGAAGACCAGTCCCTAGCCACTTCCCAGGGAAGACAAGTTGCAGCGTTTCTGTGATGGAAGCCATTCTATGTAACCTAACCAGATGCTAAGCCTGCCTTAGTTCTAGTACCACATGGAGGCTCAGAGTTGGTTGGTTGCTAATGTTGATAGATCAAGCTCTCAGCCATGCAGTAGGCCAATTGAGCTCTCAACCACCCAGTAGGCCAATCAGCTCAGGTGTGAAGCCAACCTGTTGAGCCCAGGTAGACCCTGCACCCCTGCTTCCATGGTAGCTGGGTTCACAAAGCTATCAGGCAGGCACTGGAATGGCTGGGGAAATGCCCTTTACATCATACTCGGGAGTTTCTGACATTTCAGCTTTATTTAGCGTGGGCCACTGTTGGGTCCAGAGTTTGAGATACCAGTGAATAAGCAAGTAGAACCCCTCAACTAGCTGGCTTGATCATTTTAATTTAGAATCTCTGCTTAATACAATTTAACCCCAATCTAACAGAATCTAGCACCCTCAGAATCCATTCTCATGAGTATTACGATAAATAAGCAACATTTGAAAAGCTATTTTTTGTGTGATTATTTTGGCATGTAAGTCTTTTCTCGAGGGTTTGGTTTGTCATTGGCCTCAGGAGAAGTGGATATCATTGTAGTTTTAGGTCTAGTAGAAATGACATGAGGAAAACTGGCATTTCATGAAGGTTTATGATCACAGGGTCTTATTTTAAGAAACTGCCACAGCCACCCTGGCCATTAACATTAAGACAAGACATTTCACCAACAAGGAGCTTACAACTTACCAAAAGTTCAGATGATTGTTATATTTTTTAGCAATAAAACATTTATTAATTAAGGCATGTACATTGCTTTTTAGGCCTACTACTCCTGCGCACAGACTAGATTATAATATCATATAGACATAACCTTTATATGCACCGGGAAGCCAAAAAATGTGTATGGCTCACTATATTGTGATATTCGCTTTATTGCAGTGGTCATCAACTGAATCTGCATTGTCTCCGTGGAATGACTGTATCTATATATGTCCACATCTATGCAGGCATTAAATGATGGCTACAGATGGGTCTCTAATGACGTGAGAAAATGTTTATGACAACACTAAAGAAAGAAAGCAGGATATATCATTGCATATATAATAAAATTGTACATATAAAATGTCTCTCAACTAGGGACAAAGCCATGGAAGAAATTTTATCAAAATATTGAAGGCTATTTCAAATAGTTAACTTACGAATTTTTTTTTCTGTACTTGAATTTACTTTCCAAAATCTCTAAAAAAAAATCATGACTAGCCAGGCTCGGTGGCTCAGCCTCTAATCCGGCGCTTTGGGAGGCCGAGGTGAGTGAATTGCCTGAGCCTGCGGGTTCGAGATCCACTTGGGCAACTTGGCGAAACCTCATCTCTACAATAAATCAAAAAATCAGCCAGGCGTGGTAGCTGTAATTCCGGCTACTCGGAAGGCTGAGGCGGAAGGATCGCCGGAGCCCAGCAGGTCGAGGCTGCAGTGGCCAGGAGCAGCCACTGCACTTCAGTCTGGGCGACAGAGTGAGACTCCGATTCAAAAAAAACAAAAACAAAACAAAACAAAAAAAATCATGACTTTATAAAAAAATTGTATTACAAAATATAAAGGAGAAAGGACCTTTTGGAATATCCTAAGATCTCAGAAAGCAAATATCCTGCTTCTGAGATACTTTCCTTGTTCATAAAGTTCCCCAGGATTCCTCCTAAGAACCAACCACCAGTTATTGCAGTGGAATTTCAAAGAGGCTAAGTAACTTACCCAAGGTCATGTGTATAGTAAGAAGCAAAGGCAGATACAAGCTCAGGCATTTTGACTACCAAGTTAATGCCTGATTTTTCTATTGCATGCTTTATTATTACCATTACTCCTATTACTACCAACACTACTACTACTATTAGTATGCAATATATCATAGTACATTTTAACATTTATTTTATAAGCATTCTAATAAAGCCAACCACTCAATTTTATTTCTCAATATGTCTTCGTTTTTGACCAAATCCCAAACAACCTGAGGTTATGTATATGGTAACAAGCATAGGCAGAAACACATCCAGGTGTTGTGACTGCAAAGTTAATTTTTCTACTCTATATTTCATTATTTTTACCATTACTACTGCTACTATTTTTATTGTTAGGGCCTACCATATCATATTACATTTGAGCAATTATTTTTAGAGCATGAAGCAAAACCACCTCATTCAATTTTATTTCTCTTTAAGGTTTTTTTTTTTTTAACTCACTCTTGAGGTTTGACCCTGTGGGGACAGGACAAATGTATTCAGTTACAAAGCACTTAAGTTATACAACCCATTATTTTGAATAAGTTGCATAGTACCCTTGAGCAACACTATGGGGGAATGTGTATGTCTGGGTGGGCATGTGTGTTTTTTGAGAGGGTGGTATTTAATTGTGTATTAAGCATTACCGTGTCTTCTGTATTTCAATCTGACATGTAAAGGGCTTATAACTCTGTGACAAGGAACTTGCACTATCTGTGAAGCAGTATAGTGTTACTTGCAAGTGGACTTGGGTTAGTCATAAATATATATAACAAACTGTAGAAAAACTGGTGAAAAAAATTTAAAAATGTATAATTTATATGCTAAGAGAAGGGAGGGAATGGCACAATATAAAATGCTCATGAAACCAGAGAAGGCAGAAAAGAGGGAACTACAAAAAAAGGAAAAAAGGAACAAGGATAAAGAATGGAAAATAGTAACAAAATAGACATTAACCCAGCCAAATAAATGAGCCTTTTAAATGTGAATGGTCTAGATACATCAATTAAAAGCAGAGATTATCAGAGTGAATTTTAAAAAAAGAGACCCAACCATATGTTGTCTATAATAAACCTACCTTATGTTGCAAAGTTTAGAAAAATGCCTCACAGGCAATTCTGTCCATTTTTCCTCTGCCTCGTTATAATGCTAGTGTCTATTGTGGCAGGTACATCTCTAAGCACTTTACCTGGAGTAATCCATTTTAATTTCCCAACGACGCTATAAGGTCCTTAGTATGTTACCACGCCCACTTTGCAAACGAGAAAACTGAGTCATAGAAAGGCTAGGTAAGATGACTTTATATATGCTTGCTTTAGACTTAACTTTAATGGAATATATGAGCGAGCCACTGGGTAATCTGAAATATAAAAATTCATAATTTCAAAATCAAATACATAGGAGGTAAGGATTAACTAGTTGATGTTCTGTGGAATTTTCTACATTTCTTCAATAGAGAACTTGAACAACAACAAAAAGAAACCCACTTTAGCCAGGCTTGGTGGCTCACACCTGTAATCCCAGCCCATTGGGAGGCAGAGGTGAGAGGATTTCCCTGAGACCAGGAGTTTGAGACCAGCCTGGGCAATGGTGAGACCTCATCTCTACAATAAATAAAAAAATTAGCGGGCGTGGTAATGCATGCCTGTAGTTCCAGCTACTTGGAAGGCTAAGGTGGAAGGATCATCTGAGCCCAGAAGGTTGAACCTGCGGTGGCTGTGAGTGTGCCACTCTACTCCAGCCTGGGCGACAGAGTGAGACTCCAACTCAAAAAAAAAAAAAAAAGAAAGAAACCCACTTTAAATATAAAGGCACAGATAGCTTAAAGGCAAAGGGACAAAGAAAGATATACCATGCTAACACTGATCAAATGAGAACTGGAGTAGGTCTATTAATTTCAGACAAAGCCAACTTCAGAGCAAGGAAATTTATTAAAGATAGAATGGGACATTACAATAATGAAAAGAGACTAATTCTTTAATAAGACATAACAATCTTTAACATGTATGCACCTAACAACACAGCATCAAAATATGTGAGGCAAAATCTTATAGAACCTCAGGGAGAAATAGACAAATCCACTATTATAGTTAGAGACTTCAACACCCCTCTATCAGTAACTGACGGATCCAGCAGGCAGAAAATCAGCAAGAACATAGCTGGATTGAACAACGCTATCAATCAACTGGGTTTAATTGACATTTTTTATTTTTTAATTTTTTCGAGTCAGAGTCTCACTCTGTTACCCATGTGGGAGTGCAGTGGCACACTCCTGGCTACCGCTGCCTTGAACTGCTGGGCTCAGGTGATCCTTCCACCTCAGCCTTCCAAGTAGCTGGAACCACAGGCATGTGCCACCAAGCTTGGCTAATTTTTTGATTTATTATAGAGATGAGGGCTCACCAAGTTGCCCAGGCTGGTCTTGAACCCCTAGTTTCAGGCAATCCTCTCACTTCAGCCTCTCAAAGTGCTGGGATTACCAGTGTGACCCACTGTGTCCCGCTTAATTGACTTTTATAAAATATTTTATCCAACAGCAAAGTACACATTCTTCTCAAGTTCACATGGAACATTCATCAAGATAGACCACATTCTGGGCCACCCTAACAAATTTAAAAGCATAAATACTACCATGTCACCCAGTCATTATGTTACGCCAAATAACAGACATTGTTAATCTGAGTTTATCTTACTAGACATGGAAAATGAAGCAGTATCTCCCACAGAGCTGGCACGCCACAGAAAAGTAGAATTTATCTTTTGAAAAGCAAAAATTAAGCCGGGCTCGGTGGCTCAGCCTGTAATCCCGCGCCTTGGGAGGCTGAGGTGAGTGGATTGCCTGAGCCTGAGGGTTCGAGACCCGCCTGGGCAGGCGAAACCTCATCTCTACAATAAATCAAAAAAATTAGCCGGGCGTGGTAGCGTGCGCCTGTAGTTCCAGCTGCTTGGAAGGCTGAGGCGGAAGGATCGCCGGAGCCCAGCAGGTCGAGGCTGCGGTGGCCGGGAGGGGCCATTGCACTCCAGTCTGGGCGACGGAGTTAGACTCCAACTCAAAACAAACAAACAAACAAACAAAAAAACCCCAAAACATCAGAGATTGAAGAACACTACAATTAGGTCAGAAAAGCCCACAAAACATATAGAAAAGGAAACATACTGTTGACTTGTGGATAAATGAATTTTGCTGAGATATGTGTTTCTCACAGACATTTATTGTTCAAAATGATATTTATGTATAGCAATGCATTCCATAGGGAATAACTAGTTTTACGACAATCATCTAAATGTGCTTTCCTTATCATTTGAAAATAGCTTTGTGGGGGGGTGGGTACCTTTTAAAAGTCATGATGTCCTGTATATTTTGATCTTGATTCTTACCAAATATTAAGCACAGAAAATATATTACTTTAATATCCTAGGGGAAATCTGGCTGGGTCTTTTCTATTACAACTTTTCTCCAATATTCAGGCTTTGAATACCTACATATTAATGTAAGAAGCTACATGCTGGATTGTAAATGTTCAGTTTATAAGCAGTTTATTACTAGTTCATAAGCAATCTGAAAGAATCATTACATTCCACACAATGTTTATCATAGTTCTTGGCAGAGAGTATGTGTTTATTAACACAAATGAATTAATCTGTTGGTTATAAGAAAAAGAAAAAAATTATTGCTATGATAAAACAATATAATAGATTGTACAGGATCAGAAATGGAAGATAAAATTTTTCTATGGTATCATTTGTGATTTTAAATCCATATAGTTATTGGAGCTTATTCTCAAATACTTTGAAAAATTAAACACCAAAATTCAGGACATTTATCCAAAAGATGGAAAGGAAGTCTTGAAGCAGATCAGATATCAATATTGTCATTTTAGTTATTGAGTAATCATAGCCATTAGATGCTAAAATGTTTAATAACGGAGATATTATAATGCAGAAGTTGCTACTAGGTTATTAGATAGTGTGGCCCACCTAATAAACTTAAGTATGATTTTTTAAAACAAACCAGAAAATGAAAAATTATTTATAAGGGTTGATCTTGAAAGTGGGTGTTATTGCTTACCATCACCTATTGGATGGCTATGATGGTGGCGAGGGGCATGATGATGATCACGGTGGTAGGCATGATGAGGCAGATAATGGTGGAGGTTTTGGTGGTAATGGAGATGGTGGTTAATATACCACTGGAGTCTAAAATGTGCCCAGTCTTATTCTAACCATCTCATACATTCCATCTCATTGAAAACTTACACCCATCCTATAAAACAGATACATTTTTTAGCTCTGTTTTATAGATGAATGAAGAGAATAAGTAACAGCCCAAGGGGATTTGATTAATTAGAATTTGAAGTCTGACTCCAAAGTCTGGCTCTTAATTCCCATATTATAGCACACTTTTCATACATGGCTCAGTCTCCCAACTCCTGCAAGCCTTGGTTCAAGCATTGCCTTATCACAGAGGACTCTTATGCCCATCTCATTCTCTGTTTCCTATTTTTACTTTATTCTTCCTCATTGTCCTCATGCCCTGCTCATGTCATGTATGAAATGGCATGTATCCATGGAAGCAGGGGTGTTCTTCATTTTTTTTTTGATGGGGAATCTCCAGTGTCTTCAGTCTCTGGTACACAAAAGGTGTCAGGCCATATCTGCTGTAAAAATGAATGAAGAAATGGTTATTGACATCTTTTGGTCACTCACCCACGTTTATTTTACACTTTGACACTTTCTCTCTCTCTCTCTATTATAATGTAATTATCTCTATTTTCCTGTCTTGCAGAATAGACTACATGCTTCCTAAAGGCAAGGAGTCTATCCTGTTTTTCTCTCTCTCACTTCACTTAGGAAAAAACTAATACATAACAGATACTCAGGAAAATATTTGTTGAGCTGAACCACTCTCTCTTTCAGACCCTTTCTTACCTTCCCTGCTCTGTTATTGCCGTTTTTCAGAGAAACAAAGGCCCAGCAGGGTTCAGAGAATTTCCCAAGCTGGCGAATGACTGATGTATGGCTGTAACTAAAGAATTGCCCCAATTCTAGTTCTTTCTTTATTTTTTTCTTTTAATCTTGTTTTTCCTACTAATGACCTATCCCAATCTTGAATTGATATATACAGAAGCTTCTAGCAGTATGCACACGCTGTGAAAAGTTACATTTGAGACCTTGGGAGCCTTAATTTGTCAAATGTTTGGAAGAAAAATATACTGCTCTAATTATAGAATGCAGATGGCTCTTTGAAAACTTACAAACTATGTCATTTAACAAAGTAGAACATAAGAGAATCATGCTTTATAAAGTGACCTTATTTTCTTAAAGGAACAATTTCTGTGATTCTTACTTCAAAAGGCATAAACAGGAAGCCTACATATTCTTGATTTTAAGAATACCTTAAGTAAGCCCATTAAGAACCGGTTACAATAATTTTAACCATCAATTATAAAAGTGGGCCTTTCTAATTATAGGCAATGTTCAGCATTTGGGACTGAGTTATTGCTGGTTATATAAGTTGCAGATCCAACCAAAGCCAAATATACCCTAGCTGGATTTTACTCCACATTTCTAAATTTCCAATTATATTGTGATAGCATCAGCACTACCCTCTGCAAAAATGTAAAACCTCATGACTCAAATTAATCTGCAGGGAAACTTCCAGAAATGTGGGGACAAAAAATGTGAAGGAGGACATAGCCCAGTATCAAAGCCAAATATCCTGAGGAATAAGCTCTTAAAAACACAAGTAGCTACAACTAAGGGGATTCTTTGCTTCTTTAAGGATTTTCTAAAAGTGGCCCAAGGTTTCCCAACTCTGACATTTTCTCCTTGGAGTGCCCACTAACCATAACTGTAGTAGTGAAACCTATTGTGACAATTCCATTTCACTCACAAAGGAAGACACAGAGGAAATGGAGAGAGCAAATAACTGAATCAATTAATTAATTCTACGTGCATTTTTTGAATGGTGAATAATACCAGAGATCCCGCCTTTAGGCTTAGTGGCATGCACCTATAATCCCAGCTACTCGGGAGGCTGAGACGGGAGGATCACTTGAACCAAGAAGTTCAAGACAAGCCTTGGCATAGTAAGGTCCCATCTCATAAAAAGTAAAAGTGAAAACCCAAGATCTCACTTTGTAAAGTTATGTTCTACTTGTCATTAGGTAGCATTGATTACAAAACCCACTCAAGAGGTTTTTAAAAATAAACTTGTTAACTGTCTGACATAGTAAAAAGAGGACTTCTGCCTAAAGTATACATTTGTTAGTTTCCAAAAATGTATATGAAGTGACTTAAGAGATTAAACCTTTTTAAAGAAAGAACGCCTTTATTTTATCTGAAAAATATTGCTTCTCCATGTAAGCCGGTGCCTGTCATATATACATATATGTTTATTTGTATACAATATATTCAAATGACTATTTACGCATATACTTAAGGGAGAAAAGGATATTTTTTCTATTAAATATTAAATAAATAAGAATAGAAATGGTACAATACACGGATATGGCAAATATTAGGAAGGTAACCCATAAATGACCAAAGTTTTACAAACACTAATCTCTTCAGAATGTAACTTTAATGAACATAATTCTAAATTGCAGGTGTGCAAATGCTTGATGTTAGAAAGAATTGCTTAACTCTTGAATGTTTATTTTATCAAACATACAAATTCATTATGTATATATGAACATATATATGTATATATCTTCAAATAATTGTGCACTATTGATTAGGTGCTTACTACATTCCAGGCACTGCTCTAAGCATTTCACATATCTTATAGCTTTAATGCACACAAAAAATTTATGAAATAGATAAATTACTGTTTTCATTTTGCAGTTTAAAAAATTGTCACAATAGGAAGAAGTAATTGAGGCATATGTATTAGAAAAATTGCCGGGCACAGTGGCTCACACCTGTAATCCCAGCACTTTGGGAGGTGGAGGTGAGAGGATTGCCTGAGTCCAGGGGTTCAAGACCAGCCTGGGCAACTTGGCGAGACCTCATCTCTACAATAAATAAAAAAATTAGCTGGGTGTGGTGGCGCATGCCTATAGTTCCAGCTACTTGGAAGGCTGAGGCAGAATGATCTCCTGAGTCCAGCAGGTTGAGACTGGGGTGGCTATGAACGTGCCACTGCACTCCAGCCTGGGTGACAAAGTGAGACTCCAACTCAAAAAATATATATATGACTATTTTCAGATGACACTTATATATCTGGAAAACAAATACAACATTGGAAAATTTTTTACAAACAATAAAATAATAAAGTGGCAGGTATAAAATCAACATACTAAAACCGACAGCTCTTACACAGACAGCAGGTCCTTGCATTTTGTTATAACATTGATGAGAAAAATAAAATTGATTCTTGTCTATGCTGGGTTGGCAGTTTTCCCTAAAGTCCTCTTGGGTTTTCTCTGGGTTCTCAGGTTTCCTTCCACAATCCAAAGCTATGTGGTCCCTGTCTGACTGAGTGTGAGTATGTGTGAGTGGCCCTGCAATAAGATGATGTCTTGGCCAGGGCTGGGTCCCACCTGGCACCCTGAACTGCCTGGATGGGATCCAGTCACCTGCGACCCTGAATTGCAGTGAACAGCTAAATAATTATTTTACTTGTTTTTATTAACCTTTCTTAAATGTACATATGGTTCACATTTATCTCAATGTTTAATATTAGAAGTGTTTTTGTCTTTATTTAGAAGTTT